>JAUMHH010169151.1:3419-16452 GCA_032359455.1 Chlamys rubida | reverse complement strand
GAGGTAATATATAGGCTAAATAGGGTATTTACGTAAACACATATCAGGGGAGGTAATATATAGGCTAAATAGGGTATAAATGTAAACACATATCAGGGGAGGTAATATATAGGCTAAATAGGTTATATACGTTAACACATATCAGGGGAGGTAATATATAGGCTAAATAGGGTATTTACGTAAACACATATCAGGGGAGGTAATATATAGGCTAAATAGGGTATAAATGTAAACACATATCAGGGGAGGTAATATATAGGCTAAATAGGTTATATACGTTAACACATATCAGGGGAGGTAATATATAGGCTAAATAGGGTATTTACGTAAACACATATCAGGGGAGGTAATATATAGGCTAAATAGGGTATTTACGTAAAAACATCAGGGGAGGTAATATATAGGCTAAATAGGGTATATACGTAAACGCATATCAGGGGAGGTAATATGTAGGCTAAATAGAGTATATACGTAAACACATATCAGGGGAGGTAATATATAGGCTAAATAGGGTATATACGTAAACAAATATCAGTGGAGGTAATATTTAGGGTTGAGATATTAACATATACTGTAGGAGTTCAAATACCAGGGTTTGTTTTTGTATGTAGCGATTCAAATTTATATCAATACATTACAGGAATCGAGCTTTATTTTAGTGGTACGATTTATTTTCTTTCAGGTAATCGACAAAATTGTGGAGAGTATTCTAACAGTCCCTGGAATCTCCCGTGTGATGTATGACATGACATCGAAACCTCCTGGAACAACAGAATGGGAATGAGGCTAGCACCGTTACAATGGCAATTACATTTACTACTCATCCATTGGAGGACTCCCATGTCTTGCCACCTTTTGGCTGCAAATTGTGATTGGTTGTTTGACATGGAATCAATCATTGGATGACATGTGGCTCTGTCACCTATTGGATAATTGGTTTCTGGCCTGTGACTGGTCAGTTTAATACATTAACTGTGATTGGTTAATTTATATATGCCCATATAATGGTATACCATGTTTACAGCTTACTGTGTGTCAATGTGTTTTGTGTAGGTACAAATGTGATTTAATGATTTGTATAGGTACAAGTGTGATTTAATGATTTGTGTGCGTACGGCTGTTCATATATTTCTCCTGGCATGGTAGACAAGATGAGATCAGTTGACATAACTAACTACAAGGGATGAAGTTCACCTCATCCTGTCTAGTATGTACACAGGAAGTAATGAATGTGAAAGGATTCACTATTTGTAGACATGCATGATTGCTACAGTCTGAGCTGGATAAGTGCTATATGACATTGTATTTGGTATGATGGCCCGTTTAACTGAACCAGAGATATGTAAGAGTGTATGGAGGGGACAGGAATCCCTTGTTTTCGTGTGTAGCGATTCAAAGGACTGCTCTATGTACAACAATGCATAGTTTACATGTATATTTGAGTTGTTGCGAACACTTCGTATGAATAAATGAATCAGATATACTCAATGATTGGCCTAGATTTTCTTTAGGATTAATTAAGATTTCTCAAAGTTAAATCCATACAGAGGCAAATAGATCCCACTAATGTATAATTAATATTCAGAATGAGTAAGGGGTAACCACTCCCCAAGAATATATTGGAGAGATTCAGACTAAGTGGTGGGCAAACACATCTCACTACCACTACAAAATCCAAGGGCTCCACTCCTTATACACTCCACTCCTTATACATGTATCTTCTCTATACCCTTGGAATATGCCATGACCAAGTTGAAAGCTCAGGGTTAGATACTTTATGGGTTTCAGGTGTAAAATACTGACTAATTACTAGGCCGATACCTTTCTTTTAAGACTACAATGGAGCTCCATCTGAACTTCAAACCCTGTCAATTATAGCAGAGTAACAAAGTGTTAATCAATAATTCCTTTTATCTTGATCAGAGACATCAGATTAGTGAACTTAAATCATCAAAAAAGTGTACCATTATAGAGCCTTTGATTTTGTCATGAGGTATGCCAAGTGTGAAAAAAAGAGATGTAGATCAAGAGTTGAACCCGAGCATTTTGAAGATGTCCCTACTAATAGTTGGTAGACATTCAGGCAGCTGTTTAATGGGAAAGCCCACCCACTAATACACTGTAGACATTCAAACTGTTTAATGGGAAAGCCCACCCACTAATACACTGTATTTAATGGGAAAGCCCACCCACTAATACACTGTAGACATTCCCTTTACAAGCTCAACTACCTTTCATTTCTGAAATAGTCTTGATCAAAACCAGGATTCTATCTCCTAGAAAGGAATTATCCAATGAACTTAAAACTTTCTTATTCATATTTAAACTCTATTATTGATAACACAGTTTGCCTGCAGTGACTTTGTTCTTTGATATGTCCATGGGGTTCAAAATGTCCCCAACAGTATTTCATCTTACTGTTTGTTGTCATGTGATTATTGTATAAGGTGGTTTATGTAAGGACACGTAAGGACATGTAAAGGACATGTAAGGACATGCAAGGACATGAGTGAGGTAATGAAGAGTGTAAGGGGTTTTTGTAAGAGTATAACATATTATTTGTGCAAGATGTATTTTGGACAAATATGCATGATTTGTGTCGGGTATATGTAATTTGTGAAATGATATACAGGTGTAAGTATGGAATAATGCAGGTGATATGTGTAAGAGAAAGCGTAGTTTGTATGTGATTTATGTAAGGTCTTCAGATTTCTGTCATTTTGTTTGTACATATGTGCAAGGATATGAAAGTGCTTTGTGTGATCTTGAATATATGTAATTTTGTAATGAAGAATGTGACTGACCTAACGATTTAGGTGTATGGCTATATGTAATCAGATTTCTTGAGGCCATAATGAAGGTGTTATATTATAAGGTTAGCTAGAGTGCTGTAGAAAATAACCCAATAAGTATGTGGAGCTAAACGTGTTGTTGGCTATAGTGTTTGTGGAGACTAGTTTAGATGTGATGTTTATAAATTACACTGCTGGATAAACTGGACAATCTAACGAGGCAGGCTCTGCGTACCTAGAGCTTGTTCAGTGATAGAAAACATAATCTCCTTCATTTACACTATTGTTTGTCCTTTGTAGTATTTTGGTGTTGACTTTTGTGATATTTTGAGTACAATGGCCTAGCTGTTAAGACTCGTGTGTCAGTCAATGACTTAACTCATTCACCCCTGAAGACACATTTGAACTCTTCCAATTCAAAGGTTGGAATAGTTCATAATGAAACTTAAGGGGTGAATGAATTATGAGAGTAAGGGATGTTTAGAAACATAGTCATTCTCTCCTCTCTATGTACAAACACTAAGAGTAACATAGTCATCCTCTCCTCTCTATGTACAAACTCTTAAGTCCTGTTATTTGTCTCACACTTCATGCCAATCTATGAAATTTTTTCGAAGGAAAGAGTGCTTTAAAAAAGACAACATCTAGTCAATGTTAAAATCATCAATCTTATCTATTAACTGCCGTATTAAACAGGAAATTTATTTTTTCTAATCAATTTCGTTAACTGTTCCATTTACCTATACCAGTGAAGTGTTTAATTTCATACCACTGCCAAACGCTGTTACTATCCATTGGAAACAGCTTCTGCCGGGAGGAGCATAGCTTTGATAAATGGTTTCTGAAAAGAAAACCATACCTTGCGGGACTTTTCTGAAAAATTTATGCAGTTGAAATAAACGAAAGATAATCAGCAACAGTGCTCCGAGTGTAATAAAATGTCAGTGGGGCTAGACAGGGCCTCGCACCATGGATATTGGATTGTTCTACTATCACTGTAATTGACTAAGCTACCTGGTCAGCGGAAGTGTCCTGGTCCAACTTTGCTACAGCTCAATCCAAAAAGAAATTGAGGGGGGTTAATGTGCAGTGGGACAGGGATCCTTAATATCTATATGTTACATTAATAATGAGTTTTATTTACAATTTTTTGTGTTGCCATGTCAGCAAACTAACAGAGACGTGTGAACCCTGGATATTGGATTGTTCTACTATCACTGTAATTGACTACGGTAAGCTACCTGGTCAGCGGAAGTGTCCTGGTCCAACCATTCTACAGTTAAATCCAAAACGAAAGTGATTGGGGTTACTGTAAATACAAAAAAAATACTGTGCAGTGGGACAGGGATCCTTAATATCTGTATGTTACGTTAATAATAAGTTTTATTTACAATTTTTTGTGTTGCCTATGTCAGCAAACTAACAGAGACGTGTTAACTGTATGGTTGAGAATTTGTGATGTATGATAAACTCGTCATTACCTCCAACCAACTGTTACAATCCTGATAAAACTTGTGGAGTTGTAACTTAGCCAGAAATTCAGTATTGTCTCGCATTGTACACAGAAGACTCAAATATAATGGGTGCAATTATGTTTGTGCTTAAACAAATGTATAGGAAATAAGTGCTACTGTTTCTAATGTTGCATGTATGAACTGATAAGTGCTGTTAATTATTAAAGAACTGCAATGTTAGATATCAACATGTCTTTAGTTGTAATAACATTTCTGTGCCATTATTTTATGTTAGTTCATCAACACATTATCTCTTGGATATGTAACTTATTTTCCAATTAACTCATTCACCCCTGAAATTTTATAATGAACTATTCCAGCCTTTGTATTGTAAGAGTTCAATGTGTCTTCGGGGGTGAATGAGTTAATGGTATTATCAAAGTTCCAGTCGCTAAGCTCTCTTACATTCTTCACATTCCTGGAATATGTCATGATAAAATTGAAGGCGTTCAATGAGCTATTTGACTGATTTTAGGTAAGTAAAAATGACCAATCGCTAGACTGATACCTGTCCCTTGAAGATTACAGCGGAGCAACAACTGACTTCACTCCAGTCGATTTTACTTTTAGCTACTGTTCAATTCTGTAGATGCAAAGGATCAGTTTAGGCCGCATTTGTTTATCATGATCCAAACATTTGAACCGGTTGGACCTTAGTTGTTTGTTTATGACTAAGCCTTGCAATGAACACCCCAAAAAGTTACATTTAAAAACAGGCAAACCGGTTGAACCTGATACACGAAGGGGGCCAAAGTCTACTGGTATCATCTACAAGGTGGGGCATACTGAGCCTTCATTCTTGTCATGACATATTCTAGGGGTGCAGAGAAAGTTACTCGGAGCGTAACTCCTGGAATATCGGGGATCATGGAAAACATCTTACAGATTGTTACATTAGCTTTTCAGCTACATTCAACTTTTACTGACATTAAATACACAAGAGGATTTTGCCATATGTTCAATTTGCTTCCCAAAATCTTAAACCTAACAACAAACAAAGCAACAAGAAGGACAGAAAAATGCATGTTATCATTGCAATATATAATGAAATGTTCAAAACCCATTCATGCTTCAATTTGCTGCTTTGATAAGTGGATAACAACTGATGAATTTCGGCCAAAAAGATGTTGTGTAACTGAGGAAATGCATCGTCTTGTATTATCATATTGTGAAATACAGCACCTTGTATTGAATGACCTGAAATCTGGCTGTATTGATGTAGGAGTACTCACAAAGTATATAATAGATTATACAAATGTAACTGACATTACTCTAGCTACTGGTAGTACTTTGTACAGGTCAAAAGTGGCATTGCTCTGTTGATGCTGGTAGAAAAGTCAGAAATAACTCATCTACAGTAGCTGTCTTAGTCCCGATGCATCTCGACTTGTATCTAGTCCCCGTACTGAAAACCTGGGTACAGTCCCGGTACTGAAAACCTGGGTACAGTGGGGGGTATATATAATGATGCACCTCGACTTGTATCTAGTCCCCGTACTGAAAACCTGGGTACAGTGGGGGGTATATATAATGATGCATCTCGACTTGTATCTAGTCCCCGTACTGAAAACCTGGGTACAGTGGGGGGTATATATAATGATGCACCTTGACTTGTATCTAGTCCCCGTACTGAAAACCTGGGTACAGTGGGGGGTATATATAATTGCATGGAGTCTATATGTCCGTCCAGTTTGTGTCTCCGGGCAGTTATTTCTTGATTGCTGTTTTTCTTCTTTTTTTTTATTAAACCCTGTACACAAACCCGGTACCTATCATAACAGTAAGTGTAATATGTACCATATTTTTGACACCCTTCAGTACTGTTTATTTCTTATCTCACATTGAGGCAATGACTTGCTATACATTTCTGATAAGAAGGACGAAGATGTAGCATTATTACTAGCCAGTCAGATATGTTGAAATGCAGCTAAGGTTCATTAAACAATTGAACTATTGAAATTCTCGTGTTATAGATATCAAGTCATTGCTTGAATTCTCCAGCTTTACTCGCTTTATTGTGAAGTGCTGCTTCCTATTGAGAGTGTATCTAGGTAAATTGTCTGTATATAGTTAGTGTTCTGTCTTATAAAATTAGTGCTAGCCATGTTGCCCATGAATCTCGTGTAACAATGTCATCAGAATTATAATTATTTGTTGTGCAAATAAATATGCAAAACTACACAACATGCCAGTATTGAGGGAAAAGTGCTGCAGCCATTTGTTCCAATCCTTGTTAGCTTAATACAAGTTCAAAATTAATACCATAAGACAATAGACAATAAAGTTAAGCTAACAATGCTTGGAAAAATTCATATGGACGAGAACAATCATTACATTGCTAAAGCAAGCATTTTAAACTAACTTTATTAAGTTATTTAAAACTAGCATAAGTGTGCTTACTCTACAAATATTAATATGTTAAATCTGATAAATTGTAAAAAAGATCATTCATTTGTGAATTAATGAAATATTGGTTAAGAAAGTGTTTCAAGTATTTGTTCTCCAAGATAGAGAATTATTTTCCTGATCTTAGTCGAGGTATGTAATGCTTATTTATTAGAATACAAATATGAGAATACTGTACACAAATTGTTTATGACTTGTTTCATAAATCAAGTACCGGTAAATGTCAAGCTTGGTGATCGCTAAGCCAATCCCACAAAATTGTAAAAATTGATACAAGTGGAAGATTTATTAGCATAATTTGTAACTTGAAATCACCAACAATGGTCAAATCAATAAAATCTTCAAAATTTCAAATGTTTGTCTTTTTGTCCACATGTCACTAACTTACTGAGAGCTTGTCCACCTGTCACAAACTTACTGAGAGCTTGTGATGATGCAGTGTTCATTGGGTATCGACTTTTCCCACCAGACAATTTCATTGGAATAACCAAGAAACCTACAGAAATGATATAAACCGGAGCGATGTGATGTGAAGACGATGGATCATTGGAGCTGAGTGAGGATTTTGTAGTCTTTTTTTTTATACTTGAGTCGGCCTTATTGACTTTCATTTAGTTGTCATAACCCGTGGGAAAACAGGTTGTCATTCTGGGTATTTAAAGCTTTTACTTAGAGTATCTAGATAATATGAACTAGATCAATAATTCAGGAACAAATGTATGCAATTATTTACTTCTTGTCACATTAAAGCATGTGCAGAAATCTGAATTGAATTCTTCCACGCACTATTTTTGTTCCCTCAAAATTCAGTTATGGCTGTTGGATGTTCCAGAAATTGAGCTTTCACTATCAGTAGGCGCGGGGAATTTAAATTTGGAAATGGAAAAAAAATTGCACAACCAGACGAAAATGGAAAATGGTTAATATAAGCATTGCACTGTTTTTAGTTGGCATTCTTAGTCAATATTGTGTAAATATGTAAATATGAAAATGAAATACCATTGCATAACTACTAATAAATAACAATACAAAGGAAGAAACATTCAGAATCTTTTATTCATCATGAACTATCTGACGATAATAAAATTCCAAAAAATTCATCATCAGCATTATGTCTGGAGGCAGACACTGTTGCACACACTATCAAATGTGATTTGTGCAATGCTTTAAATATCTTACATAACTTCATTTTTTGCAGAGAAAGAAAATTGTGTGGCAAGACAAATGTAGAGAATACTTAACTTGTCACACAAATAAATAAAAAAAAATAAAAAAAATCAATTGATAAAATTAATGACCGGTATGAATTTTGTTCCCTTAGGTTGCTTTTCCCATTATTAAAGTTCTTGAATAGACTTAGAAATGTTACAAGAAGTTAAAGCATAACACATACACATGCTCCAATCTGAGATTCTGTAATGCTACGTATAAATAAATACACAACAGACATATTTATTAAATCTATATTTAAATTATTTTATTCCAAAAAATTTAAGGAAGAACATGAAACATCATACAAAGTTTAGTATATGTACAAAGTATATGTACAATGTACATAATTCAAATTCGAATGACAAGAAATTGATATCGAACTATTTATATAATCAGATAATATGCTGAAACAATCCAGTCCATTAGAACTGGAACGGTGGGACTACATAAACATTACATCACAATGACGTACATTACATCACAATGATGTAAGAGCATTTCTGTTGTCTTAACTCAACAAATGTCGCTGAACACAATTGTATTATTACTCAATTCCATCATTTAATATTGACAAACAACACGTCAGCATACAGGACTCAACCAAAATTACTATTGTAATTTAATTATCTAACATCCATTTTGAAAATTGAATTAAACACTCTTGAATGGAGCACTGGTCACAGTTCTGTTTGGTTAAGACAGGTTATGTTGTAGTACAGCCAGGAACAGAAACCTAAGCAAATCTGACTGATATTATATGTTGTAAAAATCTCAAAACAAATGTGAATTTTGGTTGGTCTGATGTGGACAAAGATTGAGGATTTTTTCACATTTTATGACAAGGGATAAGGATTCAACTACTGTATCTAGATTATTTAATCTGTAGTCTACATAATTATGTACATGACGTAAACTAGCATAAGTTACAGATATACTAAAATGTACACTTACTAACATGTTCATTTACTAGGAAGGGAGACAACTACTGGTGTGCCGGGAATTTGAGTGATGGTGTGGTATAACTCAACTCTTTCAGACAGTATTTTATCAATTATGTTCAAAAGTTATGTCTCTCAAAAATGACCTCCCACAAGATTTGATAAGGGAATGGCATTTACGAGTTATCTAATGTTGACAAATGTTAATTATCAGTGAAATATATTTGTTCTTATACAAAAATACACAGATTTGATTTATATAAATAGAGAAGGTTTAATTGGAATCATTATTGACTGGTTTTATGGTAAAATGACAAATAGCTGATATATACAGCGATGTTCCTGTTGATGATTTAGTATATATTAACTAAAATTATGTAAAATACATACATTTTAGCCGATATACAGTAATGTTTACTTAGATGACATACAGTGAAGAAAAAAATAAAGGTAAGGAGATCCAACGTCCTGTGGGTAGTGGTCGGTTAATGTACCGGTGTAGGTAAACCAACACCATTATAAGGTAAGCTCAGATCCAATGTCCTGTGGGTAGTGGTCGGGTAATGTACCGGTGTAGGGATTCCAGGTGGATACCGAAGTATTCAAGTAGAGCTCCACCAAAAGGAAGGTCAATACAAACAGGCAAATGATCATGGAGCGTCAACACCAAGGACCTTTAAGGAATCCTTGGTGCTGACGCTCATCACTTACCTATTTGTTTTTTGTCTTTAAGAAGAAAAAAAAAAACGAGAAAATGTCTGAAAGACATTAATGCCTCCGTGACCCTACAGTAGTTGACCTATATATATATCAACATTGACCTTCTTGCGTTGACCTCCGAACACTTACATACAAATTTAGTTCAAAAGAGGAACGTGTATTCTCATTTAGTTGTCCTTTGTATAAACTTTGATTGAAAATCTGTCAGAGAAATGAAATCAGTAGAGTAATGACACTTAATCACAACATGACAGAATGGGGTCCAAAATCGGGAGTGTTTCCCTCAAAAATAGGGAGAGTTGGCAAGTATGCTTGAGAAATAGGTAGAAAATATAGCTACACTGTATCACTAAACACAAGTCAACCTGGTGAGGATTAGGTTAAGTACATCCTTATATACCATATTAATCATACAAATAGGCCAGGGGGGGAGGGGGCAGCACATAACCTCTGACTGAAAATAGGGGGTTGAGTTTATTACAGGACAATGAAAAAGCTTTTGTAGGCGTTTCTTCCTAAGTGCAATATATATTGGTGGGCTTATTACCAAACATGGGCTTATTGCTGAATATATACGGTAAGGATCTCAGAGTGAAGGTTAGGTTATATAAAGCCAAACCAAAGTAATTTTAATTTTTCCGCATTACACTCTCAGTAAATTACAGCAAGTCTAGCTAAAATAGCTAGATTAAAAACTTTCTATTTTACAAAATATTTCACAAAGGTTATGAACAGATAACATTTCAGACATTAACAGTAGTAATTAATTTCAAAATCAGAAAGAAAAAAACCTAGGGTTGAGGCACCTATCTACGGTGAAACAGAAAATGGAAATAAATTACTCCGGCCTTATTGGATATGCTACAACGCATCAAATTAACTGTAATTCTGATAACTATATTACACCATGAACACTTATTGGGATATATCACCAGCAAATCCTTGTAACCCCTATACACATGTACTCGTAACAGACTGAAGTAGGTTAACGTTAGGATAGACAGGTCTGCACAATGGCATGTTCTTTAGAAAATTGAATGTAATTACAATAATATGATATATTGTTTATAATGATCTGTCTAGACACAGTGATAGAAGTACTTTTATGTTTGAATAAATACTTCTTACTGATTGATTCTAGGGTTTTCATAGAGGAAGCTGAAGGGGGATAAAATAGGATTGCATCCACAATATTATATGAATCAGGTCCTTTTAGCATCTCTGCTGCAATAATGATGCAGAGTTAAAACATAGCAATGCTAATTGTTCATAAAATCAGCAAGTGTCAATCCAATTAGCTTACCTGTATCACTAACTATAACCTGCTGTAGTCAATAATGTAACATCATTTTTAAGTGTCATTTCCCTGCTATGGTTAATTTTTTTTGTAAACTTTATACTATTAACATATTTTGATCTTTATGATTACATTTTTCTTTTCTTTTTTTTGGCAAATGTTTCATAATATTTCATTCTTGTCATAAATCATTGCATACATTCTTTCCTCGAGAAAATTTCAGAAAACATGTAAAGCAATATAATATAGTAAGTATACTGTACAGAATTTAGCACATGTACCAGAGATTATATAGTGTGGAAGGTGCTATTATGAAAATAGCGCTAAAATACCAGTCAGAGAAAAATGATCTTTCAAACAAAATTCTTTTAATAAATTTATATTTAGAAGTTCCGTATGATGAAGCAAGTCAATGATTTTCTCAATATCTAATAATATCAGTTAATGCATTTACCATACCAAAATGGTTTAAGCCATCACTCCTTAATTTTATTCCCTCATACAGAAGCTGGACAATGAACTGACTATAAGGCTGGACGTGCTGGTCATCACTGACCTCTGATTACCATATGTCATGTCCACACGCCTTATGCATGTCAATAGCCACACTGGACGATGCTTAATGCATGTGAATGTGATCTCAGCAACAAGAACTGAACCAGACCTGTTAGCTTAAGTAACAGATAGTTTCTTCACCTCCTCCTCCGTATTACTCAATACGATATAGGAACTGCTGCAATTGAAATGATGTCCAGGACAAACCTGTATTGGTCCTCGTTTAAACTTTGTCCTTTCAACTGGCAATGTCTTTTGTTAAAGATAATTCATTCTACAAGTAAGTACTAACTACAAACTGTACCAACAATAAGTATCTTTACTTATAGGATCCTGTGCCTGTAATTCCAGGGCTTATATATTTCAATATAATTTATGAGATTTTGAATAACCACATTTACACAAATACACAGTATTTGACATTTCATTCAAAAGACAATTAAGAAATTCTATCATATGGAAATGTGTTAACAGCAGCTGAAGCTGACAACACAGAATGATCCCCTAACAGTCTTGGTCAGTGTGTTACTGCAGTCTGTCACTAACAGGGATCACAGATCTGTGTATTAGGTTGACATTAAGAGGGGTTAAGAGTTCAGTTATCTATTACCAGCTGATCGATGGTGTAGAAATTTGTCATCTCCCCTCTTTAAAATACACACAACGATGCACCTACTTAAAACACAGCTGTGCACTTCCTAGAAGCTCTTACACAGTACTCATCTCCTTAAAACAAACAAACACCCAGAAAAACAAACAAACACCTCCATAAAACACACACAACCATGCACCTCCTTATAACACACAACTATCCGTCTCCTTAAAACAAACATACAACCATGTACCCCATTGGAAATAAGCTTCCTATGGCTGTGATGGGCTATCCCCGGGTAAAGGGTCTGTCACACCTAGCCGATTTGGGTCGCCGGAGCTATACCGGAGCACAAATTTGACGATTTCCGAGGATTGGTACTAGTACGGCAGTGCAACGGTACCACATCGCTAAGAACGGTAGTACATCACCAGGACACCGGAGCTCTGCCGATTTTCTTGCCGTTGTTAATTTTTTTCGCTTCGGTTTAGTCCCGGCGAGGAACATGGGTAGTGTGTGACAGGTCCTTATGGCAACGAAATCTCCTAAAACATTGCACAACGACTCACATACCTCTAAACACACAAAATCACATTCAAACCCACCTATCCCACCCAATAATACACACCATTACAAACAAATCAACAACTGCAAGCTCATGTCATTTTGCGTCTCTTGCACTCCCAACACATTCTAAATGAGAAATAAAATCATTGAAATAAAAATCTGTGTATTCAATCTTAATTTTGTGTATTCATCTTAATTAGGAACCAGATATTTGTTTAAATGATGTTCAAATTAGAAGCTTTTAAATTTGCTTTAAAGGAATTAGCCTGGAGCTTGTAATCCTGACGGGTTACATCCATCAGCCATCTGTAGTACTGGTTGTAACATTTCCTAATTGGCTGTCAAGGGACATAACTCTAGACGTAGGAGTGTGTACGGGTATGTGGGATAGGTAGGTGTGGGACTGTGTGTGAGTGTGTGTGGGGTATATGTGTGAATGG
>JAUMHH010169140.1:0-16453 GCA_032359455.1 Chlamys rubida | reverse complement strand
AAAATAAACTGCAAATTTCGCCCCCCCCCCCCCCTGAAAAAATTCTGAATCCGCCCTGATAAAAAAGGAACTAAGTTTTGTCTGGCTTAATGAGTAGAATGAATATTGGAAAAAATGGTTTCCTTAAATTACCTGAAATCCTGTGCTGAATCAACCATTGCTTCGATATAGAAACTTGCATATCTCGAAAAAGTATGACATTCAGTTCATTTATAACACATTTTTTTTAAGAAAAATATTATTTTTATCAATAGAACTATCTGTGTACAACAGTAAAGCAAAGGTGTAAAATTTGTAACAAAACAATTACCTTTGACGTGGTAGACTTCCGTAAGTTCCGTACGGCACTGTCCAACAAAGTGACCAATGTCCACCCGAGACTGTCCAGGTAGTATTGACCTGTATAAACGACTCCTGACCACTACGTGCGTGTATATATTGGGTAGTCAAGCGCTCAAGACTTACCAAAACTACATTATTCAATTCAATTTATTGACTGTTGGCCTTACGTACGTTGTGATCACAAAATGTAAAATCATTTAAAAAACCGTCCGCATCTCTGCTGTTAAAAAATCAATTAACCGATTCCCAATAAAATTAGACTTAGTACCAGTACGACTATTAAAATCGCCAATTAGCATAACTTCACCTTCAGTGGTGTAACGAGTCACACTAGCTTCAAGATCATGAAATAAATCAGTTATATTTATTATAGTAAACAGAATCTGCGGGTGGCATGTACACACCAGCTAAGTAGACATCTTTGTTTTCAAATAACAGACTTTTATCTGTCTTTAACCAAACATACAATAGAATAATTTATTATCTCACATACAGAAATATATTGTTTTAAACTGGAATCAATTAAAACTACGATACCTCCACCCTGAGTGGTATTGGTAAGTTTTCTGGGTATTACACAGGAGTCGAAACCATCAATATTGATATGGTAATCATTAGGAATCCAACATTCCGTTAAGACAATTACGTTGTAAGTTTTAATAAAGTTTTGTGAACTAGAAGATTTTAATTTCCTACCTAAACCGCCATTAATAGTCCATGATAGCAGGCTTACACATGAAGACTTAGAGTCAGAATGTGACTCGTGTTCCACATTTTCCTATTTATTGTGTTGGCTACGTGTATGCTTTGGGTCACCCCTATGGTTGCCAGGTACTTAACAGGTAAAGACATTTAGGTGTGTAAACTGTGTATTACTATTTCTCAGCTTGAAATTACATTGATTGTACTTGATGCAGGCACGGAATTAGATTTTCGTGATTCAGGCTTGAATGAATAACTTCTGTTTCGGAGAAGAACATTATTGCTGTCTTTATTTGTCGATTGATGATTTTACCCATACATCATATATTGGTTGATGTCATTACTTCCACGGTTTAACCGTTATGCAGATAATATGTAAATATGACATGTACAGGCGTGTCAGAATGGTACACGTAATATGAACAGGATATCGGATAAATCGTGCCACTGTGACGTGACACATCACGTGACCTCGTACCGAGTTCAAAATATGCATATATAGAATCTGAGTACCGAGAGAGACAGGGTCTCGGTCACTACACGTATAATTGCATCGAATGACCGTAAACTATGAAATGATGAAAAATCGTGGCCAAAACCATAATTATAATATAATTCCATATACATCTGGTGCCACCTGTGTATTAGTCTTACATAGGTTGTGCCTGTTGCCCTATCCCTTTGACAATATAGCATCCTTGTCAATAACATGTGTTGAAATAAAAATCTACAGCACATCTGTTTATGATTAAAAGTCTTGCAAGTCCAAAGATTGCAATGTTAGAGCAGGGAGAGTGGGTCCGGTTTCTTGAGGATTCCGATGTCCCAAACCGAGGGGGTCCGAACTTCATTTGCGCCTTGGTCTTCCATAGACCCTCGGATTTGCACGGAGCCTTACTGGCTATTACAATAGACCATTCAGAAACAGAATAAGACGCTATATAAATATGAGATTTCAAGTGTATATGTACCTAGAACAAAAGGAAATAAAAAGTACACGTAGTTCATTCTTGATTGAAAGTTGACCATTATTAATTGAAGATAAACGCACTGAATAATGCTAGACTTTCCGAAATGAAATCTTTAACAGAGTAGTGTAGTAAAAGCTTAGTATACATGGCATTGCTGTCTAGATTGTTTAGCGTTAGGATAAGCAAACAGAGCCCCAGGTCTAGGCCTGTTCGTAATCCCGCAATATCTTAATATAGAATCAATCAAGTGAAATATTTGTATAGAGACAACCCCATTGTATAAATTCTTCATTAGAATGAATGGATTTAACAAATTCCGAGAATGAAAAAATTATACCAGGTTTTAATTGCCTTATGATGTATTTTTCAAAGATAATCAACCATTTGGGAGATACTGTGATTTTTGTCAGATATAGATTCAACAAATACTAGAATATCGTGTTTATGTACAACGTCAACAAAATAGGATTAAAATAAGGGTCAACATTACATCTCCAGCACACACGCAGGCATACACACATAGGGAGATATTAGCCAGGTGGCACAGGACTAGTAGTTAGCGCCTGATAAGGCAGCTCCTGCGAATTCCTCAAAGTTGTATTGATTAATGTATATGCTAATTGTATTCATTGTATCAAATTGTATATCTATGTACTGTAAAGTGCTTTAGAGTGTCTTAAATGTATGTAAGCTATAGATAGGGCGCTATATCAAATCAGGTACATTTATTTATTTATTTATTTTACACGAATAAGCACAATAACAAAACATCGACCTTCATATTGCAGAAGTAAATACAATATTTCCGAATGTCATGGGTTACTTATAAGACGAACATAGGAGAACTCGTAGCTTTGACGAATACTATCGATAGAAGAAATATGCAGAGGTGTTCCGAAGAACTGATAGTTGTTCTGTTTACATATTTAACTCTAGTTAGCAAAACTTCAAATCATATGTATAAGACATTTCTTCAATATCTTTGTTTAAACATGCCAATAGTTATCTCCCTTCGCAAAATCATACGCACAGGCAATGTTAATCTGGTCAAATTCATCGGCAAATGAAACGTGTTACATTTGGTAGTTTCATTGAGTCCAACTTGAGTAGGAATTGAAATATTTGTATATAGTCTGATGTTTATGTATAAAAACAATAATACATAATTAGGATGTGTGTTATATTAATGTGTATTTCAATCATTAGCGGTACACAATCACTACCATTCACCTTCTGGCTAACATAAACAGCATTGGCACTTAAACTTGTTTACGGTCGATGTAATTAAGTGGTACGTAAAGACCAGACAGATAACTTACCTAGGACATGGATGTCTATAATAACATATGGAAAATTACAAACACAATCATTCTGATTTTTTTTATCCTCTTTTATTTCCAAATAAATATCACAAAACATTTTGAACATTAACGGGTATGATGGTACCCAGTCGGAAAAAATAAATAGAAAATTCAAACTTCTGCTCCAATGAGCATATCGTCAACATGCAATATTCATAAATATATATATAGCCAGTAATACATTTTTGTGCGAAAAACTCTAAATAATACAGATGATAGGCCTGTGATATGGTTGAGGTAAGCCCATGATATCCGTATACGTTTGTATTAAAAACAGCGAAAAGCAAATAAAACACATTTACAAAATTTTCATAATAAGCATAATGAAATAAGTTAATTATATAGTTGCTGCCGTCATAAAACCACGTGGTAAATGTGTTTTCGTTCTCCACACATAATTAATAGGAATGTGTGCATGAACACGAATACAAGGTAACATGCAAGTAGTGTAGCACAATGTAAAAAATAAAATCTCGAGTGATAAAAAAAACAATTGAATACACTCTAACACATATATCAGAACGCTGGCTTATATAAGTACACGAACAACGTACTGCGGATTCAATTTATATATATATCTATAAATTGAAGGAAAGCCAGTGGTCACATTATAGTATTGCGGGTTGATGTATTGAAGGATAGCCTGTTCACACATTTACAGTACTACGTAATGATATATTGAAAGAAAGCCTATCCACATATTTCAGAACTGCGGATTGATACATTTAAAGAAAGCCAGTGGTCACATTATAGTATTGCAGGTTGGTGTATTGAATGATAGCCTGTTCACATATTTCAGAACTGCGGATTGATATGCTGAACGATAGCCTGTTTACACATTTATAGTACTGCTATAGGATTGATATATTGAAGGAAAATATGTCCACACTTTATAGTACTACAGGTTGATATATTGAAGGTAAGCCTGTCCGCACATTATAGTACTGCGAACTGATATATAGAGGCATACACTTCCAAACATTCCTTTTTGGTAAGCTATTTCCGAATAAAAGTTTAATTCACCAATTAAAATGTTGGTATTCGTTGAACATTTAATTACATATACTTTATATTATAGTTCGGTTCAAAACATCATATACACCTTAATAAATATCAATTATTGAAGGTTCACATAAATATAAACACACAGCAATGATTATAAGTATAAAGACTTGGGGATGAACGTGAACGTTGTTATCTCATGTAAAATAGTATAGTGTAAAGATGGCAAACAATATACAACGCTTTCAGACAACATAAAAAAATTGCATTGTTGCTTTGCTAAAATACTGTGTACTTATAAATGATAACACGAATCACATTAAGTCTAGCAGTTTGTCCGCTCACTAAGAGTATAACTGATGACTCTTTGTTTAATAAGCGACTGCTCGGTTAAAGTTCCTCTCGTCAAACTGTAACGTAATAAATCTATGTGTATATATGTGCGTTTCTTTGAAATAGCTTAGCTGCCTGTGTGTTCTAAAGTGAGTCCTAGTCATAGTAACTATGTGAACAGAAATCTACTATTCTGTTTTAGGTCGTCATCAGGGAGAGAAACGCTCGCCACACACGCTTCATCTACCTTCCGGTTGTAACGCTCTACATAAGCGCCCTCTGTCGGACGTTCATTTGAAATTGGGGTGACGCGCACACCGTCACGCGATCTCATGGAGGGGTCCTCGTCAAAGTAGTTGTATGGCATGATGAAGAGAGACAAATGTGTTCCCACTGTACCTGTATTGGGAACATTTTCGGTCTGTGGGATATGCTGAGTCCCAAGGGTTACCCAGGCAACCACGTCCTGTAAAAATAGAAATCGACTCGTGTCAAAATAAAGATATTATAAAATGTTTGTTTTACCTCGACAGATGTTTTGGTTGTTTGCATAAGATGTCTGATAAAAAGAAATAGATTAAAGTTACACATACCTCGTATGCTTACCAACTGATGGATTATGTTAACATGACCTAATTGTGGTACTGTATTGATAAAAAGTGATCAACGGCTATCCATTTAATAAAGAAGAATATACATGAAAGGTGGCATAAGTTCAAAATAGATAATGAACAAACTGATTTTGCGATTAATTAATATGTACATACCTCCCCAACAATATTTTCGTCGTCTTCTATGTACTTGGCAAAGTCGACGACTGGATCGCTGGCATCCCACATAGCAAATATGGAAGTGCTGGTCTCCTCATCGTCCTTGTGTCGTGTCACTGCCACCTGCTGTCTTGCCCATGGAATAGAACTGGAGAATCCGTAGTCGGGATTTACCAACAAATTCGACATCCCTCTAGGTAACAGGCGGTAAGACCGAGGAAGACCTTGCGCACTGGTTTCGTTATTGCTAGAGACCAGAAGATATTTTGGAGCTGAGATATTATAATTGCAGCGTGCTTCAAGTTCCGTCTCTTTTACATTTCTTTCGTAGTAAGTTTGCATGTGGTATCCACCATCGACCCAGGGATCTGTCTTGTTTTCCACCTTGATGTCGAGGGTTTCAAACCGGTTTTCTGTTCCTTTAACATCTAGATCAACCTTGAGGTGAAATAAGTGGTTATGGATTCCAGCGTTGATGCCTTCCTTAATGTGAACTCCATATGGACTTTCCTCTGGGGTGTGGAAGGTGGTGCCGAGATAGCCAGTCAGGGAGATTTTTACCTCCACTGCACCGGTCTGATAGAAGTAAAAGTCATAGACATAGTCATAATTAATCACAGACAGAATCGTTCTCACCACTAACACAGAACTGACCAGACCTGCATAAAAAGCCCCTATACGACCGTAGGCACGATGTCTGCGAACTGGTGTGTTTGTAGTATGTTCAAATACACACATTGCATTTTCGTACGTCCGATGACCTCCTTCATTAGCAGAGTACAAGTGTGTGTTAATGAAGCGTGCGTTGGCCGGACAGTCGACACTGGGGAGCAGTCCTCTACACCTGGTACCGAACAAACCCGCGCTGTCAGCGTAGTTTAGCATACGAGCGGATGGACTGAATCCGGAATATGTTACCACCACCTCCTGCAGACTAACCTCGTACATAATTCTCTCTCCGTCAAAGTTAACGTCAAATAGTTGTAGTCCGACCGTGGGAGACATTCGGTACTTTAGATCCCAGGCAAGGTAGTGTATTTCATTGCCAGCTATTGTGATACGGGTTCCGTCGGGTTCAACCTGAATGGGAGGGCGGAGATTCGCTTCAGGGAATAATGGTTCTCGGAACTCTAAGGAACTATACCTGTTTTCTTCAGCGGTTGGAAATGTCATCACGGTCTTGTTGATCGACCCACAAGTGTATTCAGTTAGAAAGTCATCCAAATTTGGGAACATCTGTTTCGCGTACCATACATTCTCAATGGTCCATTCTTCGGGGTGAGCACTTGTCATGTTGACTCTGTACTGAAAGTCCAGAGGATGTAATGTGAAGAATTCGAGGTCGTAAGCGAACCAGAACCATGACTTGCGTTCACCGTTCGATAGAAAAGCACTCGATATTGGGGTCATGGAGAACCTCAAACACTGATTTCCACAGTCAAACGGGGTGGCGTTGTAACTCTCCCTCAGTACATGATCAGCACGCATCGCTATGTACTTTATGATGTGTTTGTAGATTGCCTTAAATTCGAAAGATGAGAATGGTCTGAAGTTGTACGGAATAGTAGTTTGTCTTGCTGTTGTGTTCATCACCCGAGCCTCCGATATGTTAGACATTGGGCCAACAATATACTCCTGCAGGACGGGGGGAGATGCATCGCCGCGGAACATCAACACCTTGGCCATCCTTTTCGGTGGCCCGGTCAAACCTGACAGGTAATCCAGTACGCTCCGCTTCCTCGGTGGCTGCAGTTCTATAGTGTGTATGAAGCTTGAGTCCATAGCTGCTTCTTCCGGTTTTGTCAAATTTAACTTTATGTCCGTGTATAAGTAATCTAACACCTCATCAATTTCCTCGGCCGTGAGGGCAGCGAATACGTCGCTTTCGCTTACCGACTGGCGTTTGGACCTTACCAGGGGTTTGTCTGAATCATGAGCACAGCTGGGTAGCTTGGCAGCCTCGATCTGGCGGTCCTTTACTATCCAGACGGATACGCTGATGACTAGGAATGCCGTGGTGGAAATGGTGAATATTAGCGATATCCATTTCCATTTAGAAGAATTGTCGAGCATCTCCTTCATGTTGCGAAAAGTGCTCTGAAAGTACAGAAAGTCACTTGATTTTATAAACAGCAGTTCGTCAATATGAAAAGCACCATGTACGTATATGTTGTACTATGTAATTAAATATACATGTAGTACTATGTAATTATATATAGTACTAAGTAATTAAATAGAGTACTATGTAGTTAAATAAAGTACTATGTAATAATAAGCAGTACAATGTAATTACAGACAGTACAATGTAATTATATATAGTAATATTTAATTATATAAAGTAATATTTAATTATATATAATAATACGTATTTATATTGGCAAAGAAGTAATAACGACAATGCAGACAAAGAAATTTGTCAAATTTTCAGGGTGATCCGCCCCTTTATCAAGACAGGACCATGTCTATTTACATACAACACATAGCACAGAGATAAACAGTCACCATGAAACAATAATACAACAAAAAATACATAAACAAACAGAAGTTTCTTATATAAAATATGCTGTTTTAATTGCATATCCCCTCGGTAATCTTGTAACCGGAGGCTAATTATAGTAAATAGTTCATCTTGAATACGTGAGATCAAATGAATTCATACTAAAAATCTGAATAAATGTAGTGAAAATAAAACTTATGTCGTAGTAGTTCGTGTAAACACGGCGTGAAAAAAACTGACTGACGAAGTGTATCTCAACGTCCAAATAGCGGACGGGGCCACTCCCACGCGACCAGTTAGAAAACTGAGGTCAAATATGGAAAATGTGCGGTAATATGCTAGAAACTGGATACAAAAAAGACGCTGGAACGATGGTTTTATTTTAAATACAAATAAACATTTTGTTTAGATAAACAAAACCGAGAACCGTGTCGTCTACAAAATCAACTTGTCAAAGACAATTTCATTCACAGAAACTCGCCCCAAAAGGACCACTGACAATTTCGTCCACTAAAAAATATGTAATTATATATACATAACTATGTTTTTTTTATATAGTACTATGTAATTACAGACATCACTATGAAATAATATAAAGAACTATGTAATTATAAGTAGTACCATACAATTTAAGCAGCACTTTGTAATTAGTATTTAAATGTAATTTCAGGCAACATTATGTAATTATATATAATTCTATGTAATTATACATAGTACTATGTAATTATACATAGTACTATGTAATTATACATAGTACTATGTAATTAAAGACTACTATTTAATTATGTAAATATTATGTAATTATGTATAGTACTATGTAATTAAAGACTACTATTTATTTATGTATAGTATTATGTAATTAAAGACAGTACTATGTAATTATATATTGTAATTTGTAATTATAAATAGTGTTATGTTATTAAAGACAGTTCTGTGTAATTGCAGATAGTAATATCTATTTAAAGACAATAAAATGCAATTACCGGTAGCACTAGATAATTAAAGATAGTACTTTATAATTATATAGAGTACTACGTTATAATAAGCAGTACTATGTAATTATAAGCAGTTCTATGAAATTAAATATAGTTCTATGTAATTATAAGCAGTACTATATAATTAAAGACAGTACTATTTAATTATGTATAGTACTATGTAATTATGTATAGTACTTTGTAATTAAAGACAGTACTATTTAATTATGTATTGTAATTTGTAATTATAAATAGTGTTATGTTATTAAATACAGTTCTGTGTAATTACAGTTAGTAATATATAATTAAAGACAATACAACGCAATTACCGGTAGCACTAGATAATAAAAGACAGTACTTTATAATTATATAGAGTACTTCGTAATAATAAGCAGTACTATGTAATTATAAGCAGTTATATGAAATTAAATAGAGTTCTATGTAATTAGAAGCAGTACTATATAATGAAAGACAGTACTATAAAATTACAAGCAGCACTATGTAATTACACACAGTCAGTTCTATATAATTACGAACTTTACTATGTCATTCAAGAGCATGTTACTTGGTTATATGCATGTAAAGAAAGTACTATATAAATAAAGACAACAATATGATGAGAGAAAATGGAAAATTAACAAAGATACTTTTTTGTGTATATTATTTTTTAGTTATTTGTAACCATTTTATGTTTGATGTAATTATAGATAGTTATATGTTATTATTACCTAATGTAGTAATTATAAAAATAATGTATATTTAAATAATAACAGTGTAATTATAACCAACACTGTTAAATTAGCTAAAACGATATCCATTAATCAAGTATTAATTAATAATATTATCATATTAAACAGAACTACGTAATAATAATAATCAAAATTATATGTTATTATAAAGGACTATGTAATGATTTCGTAATATTTGAGTATACCGTACTAATTAATTGTAAACAATACTAAGTAATCATTGAAACTACTATGTAATTATAAACTACTATGTAATTATAAACTACTATGTAATTATAAACTACGATGTAATTATAAACTACTATGCTATTATAAACTACTATGTAATTATAAACTACTATGTTATTATAAACTACTATGTAATTATAAACTACGATGTAATTATAAACTACTATGTTATTTCAAACAGTACTAAGTAACAATTAAAAGTAATATATAAACATAAAGTAGATATAAATAGGATTTATGTATACCTTGCCAAAATAGTGTGCTTTAAAATTAGAATTTCCTTATTAAAGAAACGTAACTCTGGGATATGTATTCCATGACAATAATTTTTGTACATTTTCCAAAGGGAAGCTACTCTGTATGTTTTGTACACTGCGACCAGACCCATAGCATGTAGCTTTTAACGCGTGCTTGAGGCCATGTATGAGGTAAATGTCTCCCGTTACTCTGGAAATATGACAGAAAAATGATGTAACAAATAGGCGGTTTCAGTAGGAGCTAAGTAAGACAGATCTGTCTAAGAGAATTTTCCAAATCAAACAACAATACTTAAGTATTTAAAAATGAATTCACAGATAACAAAATATGAACTAGCAATCGGCTTTCACTTCAACTCAAGCCTTACGCGTCCGAGCCGAATCAGATTGAACATTATATCATATACACATAGATATACGTCGACATTATATACAAATGTTCCTGCACGGCATAAGCATTCAGTGTATTAACTTAGTCTATCAAAAATAAGGTACAATCAACACATGTGGGAGCGAACTGTTAACTTTTAATACGTAATTGTCCAACGACAGTACAGCCGAATGGCACTCCGTTCTCAAGTATCGATGACTTATTCACTGTTTCTAGCTATAACGACTATATCTATAGTCTAGTATTGGGTCTGGTTAGAATGCTGAAAGAAAGAATGCAATTTGGTGTCCTTCACATTAGCCGCATTGTCCGACTTTCTCTATGACGTACGAGTATTGCCCCTAACATATGCATGACGCCAAGTGTTTCTCAAGTGAGTTGCAACTACATGGATATTAAAAACTATGTGTGAAAGATAGATGTTTCCCTCAAAGAGACCTGTTTTTAAACTGGCAGTCTAAAGAAAGATTAATCAACGTCAATGCGGGAAACTATAGTTCTTTGATTAAGTATCGCTATTTAGCTTGTCTCTGAGTGGCCTCCGACATACTGTACTGCTGGGAGCTACAGCTATATCCCGCTGATCTTTCCAGAAGCCCAAAGAAAGTTCTGGTCGGTTTGTTTAGGTGAAGAAAAATTGGTGATGTTCTTAACAATTATTAACAAAGTTGCCTCGTTGAAAATAAACAGATATTTAGCGATAAATAGTAAGCATACATATGCAATACCAGTCAAAGACGGAGACGAACACATGTGAATTATAAACAAACGTAAATTAGTTTCTGCTGTGTGTTACTCCTAGTAGAGTATCACTGTGTTCGTTTCCATGATAGCCCTTACCACTGAACACAATCTAATAATAATATAAGGAAGGATGTCATTAAAATCACATATTTTAGAAGTATGTCCTAGATTTTTCTGACCTCCACATTTTAGTTTGCAGATACTGAAATTAGAGGATCACAACAAATAAAATAAAGAAATGTACTTTCAGTAAACAATCAAAAATAGATATTAAACGTAGAAGCGGAGAGGTTATCCGGAGCGATACTTAACAACTGAATGACTGAAGATGACCTATATTTAGCGCGCACTTAAGCTTGTTAACGCGCTGACCATTCCGTAAGTCCCAAGCAAATAATTTTTTAAACAGTTTCACTCCGCGTCATTGTCATAGGTTACGTAAAAATTGGGTTCTCTTGAAACATTGGCTAGCAATCGATACTCAACGCGGATAAACGCAGAAAATATTGTACGTGAAATATGAAGGATGTACATTATTTGATTTTAAGTCGTTATTTTTACATTTTTGTCGAGTTTGTGGTATGGGTGACCGACGTATTCTACCGCTTTGACAGGAGATATCGTGACCAACTGTGGTGCAGAAAACGTTCACCGGAGGGAAAGCCGTCTTTTTTGATAGTTTATATAACTGTCATTTGTATTGGTGTCTCATCATTTTCTTTTGTCATTCTTCTTTTCGGTTTAATATCCGTCAAAGTTGCTTGACGTTGCAGTTTTAAGTGTTATTTATTTGAAAAATATGCCAACATTTCAACATACAAGTCACAGTCAACACGAAGAATAGTGAGGAAGCAACCAAATAGGGAGAAAACATCACTTATCTTTTGTTTAAATGACATGATCGATTAATTTTTTAGTAAAATTAAATACATGTTTTCTCTCGTATGGTAGAAATACCTTTTTGATCGCTAATACATATCTTCCCTGTGTGGTGTAACACCGTGGCACTGCTTACTTCTAGAATGTTCTTTAGTAGAGGTCAGTTGTACCCGGTACCACTGACCGACCAACGATGATTACGCCCCCTCGCGGCTGTCTAGTTAGCGGCAGATAAGACTGATTGATAGAGCGATGATCACTGAGCTAGGAATGTTATTGCCGATGAGTGATTATCGCCAGTTCATACGTCTCATGTAGTATCCCACAGTGCAAAAAATTAATGGAATACTTTGCGTGTGAAGACATGAAATGTATCGAGCACATTCCGGCTGGTTTCGGGCAAAACACAATTGCTGAATAACGTGAACAATGTTTCATCTACATTCTTGTGCTCTTGGGGAATAAAATGAACAAAACGATACTCCAGATTTTGCAGTAAAATTGCAGTGAATAGTTTTAAGGACAGACTAGATGATCAAGATCAAACGAACGATTATATTTATGCGATGATTTTGATGCATTTTAAAAAATCATGACAGCTTGAAAGTGATGGAGAGGACCATTTTTTTCAGAATAAAGGTCTCGCAAGGTATCAGCCAATCAGAATTATCACGGCTATCTTGAATAGACTAAAAATTCGATTGTTAAACATTTAGTATACCCCCTATTTTATCACTTCAGCAAAGTTTAAACAAAACTGCCCAAATAAAAGCCAGTCAACGGAGACCATCTCACGAAAATGATTATTTCATTCCTCAAGCCTAGAACGTTCCTTCTACCGCACGTCATTACAACCCGCAAAGTAGAACAACCCGTTATTGCCCGGATATATCTCCGCAATGTAGAGTCCGCGGTGCCCGGATATATCTCCGCAATGTAGAGTTTTAATTAGACAGTAATATTAAAACATACTCCTTATCTACTTTGATTAATCGCTATTTCTCTCCCGAACTGAATAATTTGGCACTAAGAGTATTTAGAGTGATGAAGTGTAGAATCATTCCATTAAATATAAGTTGCTGAAAACTATATCAAAACGATACCTTTCGCTAGTGAACAAAACAAGCAAATCCTAAAATACAATGAACATTTAATATAGAGTCTAACATGACTGTCCAAATTCTGTTCCGACGGTCATTTTCTTTAGAATATTTCCCATCCTCTTTCTCTAAATAGTCTACCTAATTGTTTTTTTTAAATGTTTTATGTTTCGAGAGTCATCAAAACCTTAATTCGATCTTACAATCGATAAAACTAGGGTAAAAGTGATATACTGGACAGATTTAGGTGGAGATCATTGAAAAGGACAGTAAGGCAATGCGTTCAACATGTCAACATCTATCACAGAAGTTATGATATTCGGAGCAAGATCTTTAACATAAAATCAACTGCTTCATGTTCACACCGTAGGTTTGGAAAGCCGTGATGTTACTGTCAAGAATGGGAAATTCACAAACGGAAAATCGAAAAAGTTCCGCTTATTGTACAGTTTAGTCGCAATCTGCCCTTATTGTTATTTAATGACAGCACATCGTCGATACACTTTAGTGTGAAATTGAAGGAAATGGTCAGGTTGTGTTAATTAGTTTTTATAAGCTCGTAAATGAATCAAACTTCATATAAACTCAAACACAAGCTGGCTACAAGAAAGAGAGAGTTTGTTCCCGTAAGAATGCCAACAGTTTCCTGTAATATAATGATGTGTTGAATCATGTTTATGAAGTATATGATCATTCTTTGTCGAAACTTAATATTAAGTATACGATACCATCATCACACAAAGACACAATCTTATCTCGACTTCGATGCGACAACAACTTCAGAAGGAAGATAGCATAGACTTCCAGAAAAATAACAGAAACGATACCAGGTGTTTTGGAGGTACAAATTTAACAGTCTCTTGTGTAGCACCTAGGGCTGTCACAATATATCGGGAAACAGGTATATCGCAAAACACGGATATATCGTATTGTACCACAATACAGAAATTAATTATTGCTGTATCGCAATATTTTTTTAAAAGCTGATTTTTATGTATATCATTCTGCTTGGTGTTTTAGCTTTGCGAATTACTACAAATTCTAACAGATATGCCAATAAGCATAAAACAGGCTTTTAATGGTGGTGGGAATTAGTTCAAATTTTGTAATCGATGGCTGGTTTGACAAAAATCTTAAATCTATGTGATCCATATAATATATGATTAAGTTAACTGTTTGATAACATTCTGACAACAACTTATTATAAAATCGAGCACATCTTTCCTATGACAATATATCGGGATATGTATCGCAATATATTCATTCTGTGTTGCAATATATCGTGATACACTCTTGGCGTATTGTGACACCCCTAGTAGCACCTGACACGATTATCAACAAATCAGGAGGAGGATTGTACTATTTCTACACCATGTAATATATATGTTGGTTGCGTCAAGGATCAAGGATACTGTTCCGGTACTTAGGTAGATAGTTACGGACTACTGTAAAGTTTGCCTAATAATTAAATAGTGAGATCACAAACTGTTTTTCTATGGAGGTATGTAAATATGTCAAGTTGACTAGTATATGGAGTTTTTGATTTAAATATTCATTGCAGGTTAAATAATAGGACGTAAGTAGATTTGAAAAAAAAATCTTTCCATTCAAAACTAAACACCATCGATATGATCATAAAACTTAAGTGTCGAAAAAGTATCTTATCTCTCTTCCTTCAGTAGCTCTCGCATAACTATTTTAGTAAATTGATCTTAATTTCATGAAAAAATATACGAAATTGATCTGCTAGAGCTGGTTCACTGTTAATTTATACTTACAGAACACCGATAGATTGTTGAATTATTCACCAAATTCAACAACGAAAATGAAATGATGGCCAAATTCTTTATCATGTACGGTTATTAATCGGTAGCAGTTTGATGTTATAAAATAAGATTTCTTTCCAAAAAACAATAGCCAATTTGTATATGCGATTCCTAATACAAGAAATATACCACATAGATGGGCATGATTTAGGTTTATTGTAAAAAGTCGTACACAACATTTGGTCATTGACACAGAGTATAACACTCCATAATACAGCTGTGTCGTCCTTCTAGGGCTCATCGCTGATAATTGAGGCCAGAAAAGTGGAAATCTAATTTGTATTCACTAAAGTTGAAAGAGAAGGTTAGGTGCCTCTCTAAAAAACATATCGTCAAGACCTACGGACATATATGGAACCAAAGACTACTCGAATACATAGGAAATAGAGGAGGCATCAAAACAATGGCAAACTATTATGGACCTACTCAAAAAGACCAAAGGAAATGTTTCCGAAACGTGGACATTTCCCGATTCTGTTAGTGGCACCCGTTGATAGTGCCTCCCATCAGAATCTGAAATGAAGGTAATCATTTATTTAAGGCAGCAAGAACGAGATTCTTTCTAGGTTCTCCAGAATTTCTTTCGATTCTATTTCAAAATCCGCATTTAATTAATCATAGTTTCAAAATATTTTAATACTTTACTCCAAGTTGTGATGAATGAGTTTGGAAAGTGGTTTAAATTTCTCCAGACAGCCTATTCGTCGTATGCCATGTTAAGCGATGGCATTAAACAAATAAGAAATAATCAAAGTATAGTTATATAAACTTCAAAGCGTAAGCTATATTCTGCATAACGACTTTTGTAGTAATTTTTAAATATATTTTTTTATTTTTGATCTTTAATAACACTGATGAGTCATAAATGGACAAAATTACCATATGTTGCATTAGATATTTACTTTGACTTACGGCATCGACTAACAAACATTCAATAGGCGCTCCCCTATTCTGTCTTTCTACTGTATATTCCGTATCGGGATCTCACAACATTAAATATATATATTTGTTTGTATTTGAAGTGTCCCAACGAACTTGGTGAAAACAAATGACAAAACTTCAAATAAATGGCTGTTTTATCATTATTTTGTACACCCTTCGGGGCCATATTTCTACTTTTGTGAGCAACCAAGCAGTGTTCGTCTTTCAAAAGGTTTCTTCGCCCATTGTCATAAGGGACATTTGTTAGTACTGATTTGATTTTACAGAAAATAATCTGCCTCTAAATGAGAAAACTTATCGCCATTAAAAGTTTGTGCAAATATTGAAACTTTGCCATATTAACTTTTGTGTGTTTGCTTTTGGGGGTGCGGGGAAGAAGGTTGAA
>JAUMHH010169129.1:0-16454 GCA_032359455.1 Chlamys rubida | reverse complement strand
AACGGGGTAAATGTTTCACATGACGTTAATGAGTTGTAAACATCATGACGTCATAATCACAATCTTAATTATAAGTGAACGTATTCAAAAAATGTAATTCCCTTATACAAAAGTAGAGCTTATACCTTCATTCGATTTTTAATGTCTTCTTGTCATCTTTCTGATTACTTAAGGGCGTATGCTTCATGTATGTATCACGATAACCATGTTTTACTTTCCTTTAAGAGGTTTAGAAACTGAATATATAAATAATAATGAATCGGTTGATCAAAATAATTTTAAGTTATATGTTTTCTGTTGGCCATTGAAACATTATATGTGACGTACATTTGTACCTATATAACAATTCGTAGGAAGTCTTTGTGATATCATATATAACTGATGTATTTTCTTATTTAGAAAATTAAAAATCTACCTGTTGTTGGCAAATATTGGTTTCTCAACAATCACTGGATCTGAATAAATGAAAAAAAATATTCTTATTAGGTTCCGAAAAATGCAGGTTGATGACTATTAAGGTCACAATTATTATTGCAATCATATATCGATAAGGACTGGACTTTTATTATGCTGAGTTGTCTGCCTTTGGTTTCGTTGTCACTACACCCCGATCATCAACTTGAGGTTATGACGTCACAACGTGGATTTGACCAATATCAACATGTGTCGTGGATAAAACAGAAAACAATCACCTTTGTCTTCATCTCGTTTTAGGTGTATCACCAATAACCTATACACTCGGCACGATGTTATTGTTGAAGAGATTCAATAGGGTTTTAAAACTGTACATTCTTTGCATTACCCCTCTGCCATCAGACGCATACACATACAACGTATAAAATGCAGTGCACATGCAATATTGTATTAACCTCAATAACTTTCCCTATTGTATTGCAATGTTTTGACAGTAATATGATGAAATTCATAAAAGAATAAGTAGTGAAATCTGTAAGCATCAACAAATCCCTATGGTATTCCTCAATGATAAGTATAGTAATTTTATAAAATGTATACACCTCAATAAATTGCAGTACTCCAATAAATAATCAACATAGGAATGCCTCAACAGATGTGAATGTCAAATAAATTCCAATGATGCAATACTTCATTAATATTTGTAAATCTCACCAGATGTTACATCATATAGCATGATGCATATCCCCGCTGAAAACCTTACAGCTAGTCCATTTTATGTTAAATGCATGCTAACAACCTTGTAACACATTGATATAAGCCAATATTATCCAAATGTTGACACGTGGACTGGCTACGTAATATACAACTAACTGTACATACATAAATGTAGGAGTGCAAGTATACCGGATGTAAACAATCATTTTAAACTACTTCCTGCATCCCCCCAAATGACATTGAAAAAAATGGCGTCACAACGTAGCCCCCTTGTGAAAGGGTGCACCACTTAAAAAACGAAGATTCTCGAAATCAGTAGTTTTGGTTCCGTTTTTATTTTCACTCCCCAGAAAACATGTAATTTAATATAAAAAAATGGTACTATCGAAATTTAACAATTATAGCAAACTTTGAGCAAAAACCTCAGCTCAATGAGGTACGTGCAACATGAACATTGGCCTCAATTTACGAACACTGGCAAAAAAACAAATTTTCCTCTTTGCCAATATTGTAGTTCTACAACATGAAATGGCAACTCACCAGGATAGTTCTGTAAAAACGTCCAGGTGAGGTCCGCAAGGATATCAAGTGAGTCCAGACGGAAACGATGAGAATTACATGTATGTGGGTCTTCGTTACAGGCTTGGTCGGCGCACGCCTTGTAGGTTCGGTAGTTGAAGATCAACAGAGCGCTCCTAGCTCCAGTTCCAGTCAGGTGATCACGAGATTGACAACATTATCTCCACTTCCAGTTGAAAGTGAGTGACAATTGGAGTAGCTATGTTACCGTCGTTTGTTATTAGTAAGTCCATTTTTCCATATTCATTTTATTTATTTGCAGTCGTCAATAGGTCTTTTTGTTTTTGTTTTACATATTTATTTTTTACAGAATAACTTACATTTTCGGTTGTCGATGATTTTGCATAAGCGTACTTTTTTCTATATAAGACGACTTCGGGAACAACATGTTCGAAGTCATTATATATTGTTACATCAACAAAGTTGACCAGCGTTAATTGAGATACCGTTAAAGTGAAAAAAGTGTTTTACCAGTATAATATGTTTCGGTTTATCTGTCCGTTTTTTTAATCAATATACGTTAAACAAAACGTAAGTGGTTGTTTGCCAAATGTTTATTCTAATTATTTGAATATAACCCTTTATTCAAAAATTAAACACTGATGGAATAAGATCGTAAAAGTATGGAGGGGTTATTTGTAAAAGATTTCTACATGATTATATATACAAATGTGTAATTTCAAACAAATATATATTGTCATCCTTTGTCAAATATCCCGAGTTTTTATGAAAATTTATTTCTGTTTATTGTACATTGTGCCTTATAGAGATATATTTGGATACATCGAAGGGGGTGTTAGGATAATTCTCTAAACAAACATCTTGTGTGGACATTCACATTTGCTTTTAACAAGATAAGTGTGCGATTGCATAACATGAAATGCCAGGATCAGGAGCTGAAATATGAAATATAATATTTCACCCTTTATTCAAAAAGTTTTGAAAACGCTTATCTAGATTAGAATACTAACGCAAAGGTTTGCCATATTGTTAACCTAGTGTTGATTTTAACATACCTGTATACAATTTTGCTTAAGTAGGCTTTGGCATTTCCATTAGTGGCCGAGCATTGTTATTATATATGATTTAATGTTTAAGATGTATGTAATGTTAACAAAAGGAGCAACCCATTGTCTCTCTACCTGAGGATTCACTCATTCCTACACAATCATAAACGTAATTATTTGTACAGCATAATAAAATAGAGAAGCTTTTTGGTCTTTGATGGTGAAAAATCGTGTTTGTAAACTTCAATTATTAAAATACAACTATGGCATTGGAGTCATTGGAATTTCAAATAGAGTTCGATTGATTTCTTTCTGATAAACCTTTAAAGTACTTTATACATAGAGCCCTAAACCCTACAAATTGAATACCACAAATAGCTCTGTATAGCGTTGATTATCAATGCGTTTGTTATTCTTTTATGTCGCAAAGACGGGCGTCAAGATACCTTTTGCTGTGTTTGAGGTCGCTGAAGGAGAGGAGACACAACACACAAGCGTAAGCGATGTTATTAAATAGTTTAAACATTGTAATTGCTTGTTATAAAATGGAACATCAAATTTCTAGAAAAGGTCTTAACTTAAGGACATTGCATTCATAATGGATTGAACCGAAACTGTTTTAAATTATTTTATACAATGTGTAAGCTTCACGATGGTGTACATGTATAATTTTCCAAACCCAAATTCGGAAAAATAAAAAAAGAAGAAAACTATAAATAGTTGATATCTTTGTTAATTTATTTATAAATAAGAAATTATCAACAAAACATCATACATGTACAAAACATACTTGTGTATCCATTTGTACAAACCATTTCATAATAAAATCATGTAATCGTATATTTGAGATGTGATGGAGAGGTACAATGTAATAACATAAACAAATATAAAGGTTAATAAATTTACGTAAAAAACAATACGTAAAATTATATATACATGTAGTATGCAACAAATACTGTAATAACAAATCACGCATAAAGGGACGATAAAAAACGAGAAGTGGATATAACTAGATTTCAAAACAGCACAAAATATTATACGGAGCGGAGTTCTATATATTCCTGATTCACAATCAGCAGTTCATATTCTTCTTATTTCATTTCAATAAATAATTACTTCACAAAATTGTAACTGGCTCTCATTAGAAGGCTTGCTCCGAAACGTTGTTACTTATTGTGTCACTGAGAAGTCATCTGACGTATATCATACAAGATATCAAGCGTTTTCTGGAACTTTGTTCTGTGATATATGTAAGTCTGTCTGATCTGTTTCGAGTCTTTCATAATGAGCGAACTTAGTGACACGAACGGACACGTCGAGGTCTGCCCGTCCGTTCCTCTGAGGGGTGATTAGTATGACAATACAACCCACCACACATACCACTAGTAATGACCATTCCAGCCACGAATTATCTAAAATAAAAAAAACACGAATATTGTAACAAAAACAAAGAAGAAAAAAATGGATTCAAAATTAAATTTTTAAATCAGTATAATGATGCAAAACACTTAATTTCATTAATAATATACAAATCTGGACTTATTGCTTGAATGGTGGTATGTGAACATGACAAAGGAATATCTTTCAAAAAAGCTTTTATCCTATGTAAATAACAAAAAACATAATAATGAGGTATTATAAATTAGTACTTAATGTGAAGGAAAGCAGTAAATCACACAAAACATAATGAATCAATTCGGTTTAGTGAAATTGTAAAGCTATACAACTGTTTCAGTAAAAGATCATAGCGTTTTTAGTGTCTTGAGAAGAAAAGTCCTTCTCCAGCGAGTTGATTCCTTAATGCAACCAATGCAAAAGAAACAGTTAGCTAAAATTGTTTGCATTTAAGAGTCTTGTTCTGAAAGGAAAAATGTATTCACCTTTAAATTCGATCAGGGATAGTGGTAACATATACAAAATACCGGCAAGCGTTGCTACAATGGCAGATATTCCAACAATGATTCCTTCTGGGATAGGAAAGGCGGCGTTACATATCTGTTCATACAGTAATGGCACACAGCCATTAAGGAAAGCACAGCCGAGGATAGTCGACACGTACAGTTGTTCTGTAAAACAAATTTTTGGTATTTCTAATTCATGATTTTTAATAAGCCTGATTTCAAGATCGGTGCATAAACATTTACTCTTAGAAGTTTGGAAATATATATAGCTTAATCATTAATATAAAGTCATTCTACTTCAATGTATTTATTACAATAATAACCAGGTTTTAAAACAATCGTTGCTGATGTTAACACAGATGTAACATTCACAAAATTGTTTCTTCATATCCGGTCACGAGCTTTGCCATCTACGGGATATATGGTAAAATTGGTAGAATCAACAAAAATAATCCATTGTACCTTTGTGCTAGTACCTGAAAATAAATACATGAAATATATTAAGTACCATACTATGGAAACGGTCTAAGTATATCTCGTGAAGGCTAGTACCATACAACTGTTTTTTTCAAATCATTTACTTAAACTACAGACAATTAACTAAATTTCCTTTTCCATTTTGTGATGTACAATTGCCGTATGGATACATTTATAATGAGGAACGTCACGTGTCCCGTATCACCGTACCTCTACTATATTCGATGTACTGACTACACAACAAGGAAACCCACAGGAACATCAGACTGGAAATAACCAACATCACCATCAGGATGGTCTTCAACTTCCGAGCGCAGACGTCAGAAAACCTGTAAGGATACAGTGTGCGTTTAAAAGCCAAAATTTAATTTCATATGTATGTGCAAAATATGCATAAGACGAACTTCAAAAAATCTCAATCAGTGCATTTATAATTATCATCATTTTATAAAGCATCTAAGGACTAACAACTTACACACGTCTAATAACAAAAAGGTGGACTTATATGTACAGAAATACACCAATTGTTTTGTGTTACTGTTGGAGAGGAGGCAGCACATTTCAGGTTATTACAATAAAGAACTAATGAATTTACGTTTAATGTTGTGTTTAACTATACCCAAAAGATACACAGACGGGAGGGCAATCTTACCGTGCACATGTAAATCCAACAACACTGCTTGCTATGAGGCTAGCGAACCCGAGCCACCCAGCTTCTTTCTGTTTATAAATTATAAAATCAATATCATCGTGTAAACATTCAACTGGTGGTTTTTTACATTGACTGGTGCTCAAAATCTTATGTTAAAACAATCTCTTGTTATGGTACACTAGTAAAATAGTCTCGAAGTACAATAATACAGATTTGTTTGAAAAACAAAGATGACATAATGCTTGGGCCGCTCGTTTTGGGATTTGATTGGAGTAGGCATTGAACATCGCAGTTGATTGAACTTGTCTCAAGCCTAACACAGGGGGTACGTACAATTTACACTGGTGGACACTCAAAATATAGCCATGTCTTTGAAAGGAGAGAATGCATAATTATGTAAAGTGTTGTTTTAAATGCTTGATTCATATTGAAAATTAATTGATAAGAAATAAGTTGTTTATATTGTTTGAAATATTCAAAATTTAAAAGCAAACACGTTTACTTATGACAAGTTTATTTATTTTTGTTTTAATATAAAATCTGAATGTTTCGACGAATCAAGTAGTATGTTTGCAAATCTTCCTTCAATTGGATATATTTGTCGCATGCTCGTGTAATGTTATTTTGTCAAACTATTGTATGCTGTCGTCAACAACATCTAATTACAAAAAATAAACGGCTGTGCAACGATATAAATGTTTACTTTGAAAACCATTATTGTCAATGTCACGCTTGACTGATTATTGCTCTGCCTTTATAATTGGTAACATTTGGTCATGTATGCTGCAGGCAATATATGCAACATTTCGTTTTGTTTTGCAATGATGGCCAAGAATTTTTTGTATTGCCGAGAAAGAAACTCCATTTATGGAAGTACTTATCTCTATTAAAATAAAGTTATATACTGTTCAACCAATCGATAACGTACACATAGGCGATAGCCGATGCCTTCTATTAACTATTGAACACTATACTTTAATGCAAATAATATATAAACAGGTATTGGCAGGTCAACATTCCTTCTCAAAGTTAGTTATTGTTAGCTGTTATTTTGTTATTTTTTAAACCAAATGTTTACTGATTTGATCGTGTAAAGGCACTTTGCAAAACAAAATAATCATTAAATAATAAGAAAATCTTAAGAAATAATAGATACGAAAAAACTGATGGCAAAATCGACATCAAATTCGTTACTGTCAGTTTCGAAAAAGACCAGATATTTTAATATTAATATAAATAACTTCAAAATATAGGTATGTTACCTGGGAGACACCGAGGTGACCGAACGTTATTTCAAATATGGAAATCCACGTGGAATACATGCCTACCAACAACCCAGTGAAAAGAAGGAGAAGACACAGGAATCCATTCCTTAATGAAAATGCAACAGAAAACATCAATAATTAAACGGAATTTGTTTTAAAATATTTCATTTCACAGCCATATTATCACTTTGCGTTTGTGGTTGGTATATTTCTAATAGATAATTGTCAGTACTTGCAATACAAGTACAGCTAAAGGAAATACCATGCATTCATGATAAATGTTTCCTAATAGTTGTTACGTTTCGTTTGTTCCTTTTAGTTTATATTGAAAATGATAATATATAAAGTTATCATTAGAGATGTGAAATTCAGTTTACGAAACAACAAAGAATAAAACAAATAGGAGTGAACAAATGGAAATAATATATATAATCCCTTCAACACGAGGACAACATATAGGTCGGTGATTGATTCAAGAGTCTGCCAATAATGTTCTACGGTTAGAATATTTGTTAAATACAATATCTCAACAACTGTTCCCTGATGTTTCTTATACAAACGTACCTTATGACGTGTAACAATACTTTTGTGTATCCCATTCTGATTGCGTTGGCACTATTGGAAGGTGGCGTAGGTGGCGCTTGTGGGACTAGAGCCACGGCTACTACCACAAATGCAGCTGCAATCACCGTCTCTGTAAACAAGTAGCAACCATTTACATATCCATAAATCATATGATTTTTAATTCCTACCAAATACGCGAATCTAATCAATCACAGCCTTGCGTTCCGCTATGAAAACTGTCTACGTCCAGCGGAAAGACAAGGCAAAACGCCATTTTAAGCCTATTGCACTTTGACATAAGATGTATTGCTGACGTTAAAACGTGATTTCATCAACAAATATATTCCATGCCTACCTATGTATATCAGTGTCATTGTTTCCTCCTTTATGATATCTTTGTTCAAAACTGAAATGAGAAAGTATGTAGAAGTATACAATTATGAAAGTTTTCAAAAATACATTTTGTTTTAACATAAAGAAAGGAAGATCTTTGAAAAAAAGTTCAAGATTAATGTGAATTCATGTTACGCAAATAACCTATATGAACAAGAGTTTAGTGGTTAATGATACTGATCACTCATGTAGCGTCGGCCTTAACATTTATGTAAACAAAAATCTACCAAAGTCCTTAATAATACTACAAACAAATCATGATAGGCAACTTGGAAAGTAAATAAATAATCAATACAGATACAAATGTATATTATGCATAATGATAATTCAATTAAGGAAAGCAATTAGGAACAGTTAACACTTTTAATTGGGACATCCATAAAGTGGGGTCATATAACGGGTGGTACATGTATTTTATTAACATATTGTTTTGATATGAACATACGAAGCGCAATAGAGGTGGTATCTCTGTCAGTTTTGATTTAACGGCGTAGGACCTTCGAGGTCACTTTACTTTATGTTCAAGCTTGTTAACGACCTTTCATAGATTGACTATTAAACGAATTTGAAATGAATAAGTTCGAGGTAAACGCTTTACATGTTCAATAATAAGCTTTGGGTCGTTGTAAATAGCAAATGCATACTCTTCGTAAATAAACACACAATCTGTCCTTACACTCCAAGAATAATCATAATATACAATAAATGAAAGCATTTCCAATCTTTTACGATACATACCAACATTAGCCATACTAACATTGGTCGAGTTAGCAGCAAGACTAAGGTCATGATCGGTATAGTTTGCGAGTTCACTGTAATTCAGATAATCATAAAACTGTCTATATAATAATTTTAGATACTTATATAAATCATTGGTAAAACTTTAAAGTTTGAGTAGTACAAGAACAGAAATGGTTCATAAATCCTCAAATCAGTTACACGAATATCATTGATTTTAACTGGCAATTTCAGAATGTGTGATGAGATTGGCCAGTTTTGACTGTCATAATGCCGTTTTATGTTGTTTATACGATTCAGTAATATCAGTTGAAGTATTGTTTTTCCTCGCCAACAAATAAGTGGAATTAGTTTACATTACCACAATGTTCAATCATAGCCCGTAGACTCGAAAATGTATATTATTTGTATTAGTATTTTAATACTTAATTGAATAATATGAAAATCACACATGGAAGTTTCTTAAAATATTGACCTTGATTTGTATGTATAGTTAGCTTTAAACTTGAACGAGATACGGTATGTGCCAGTATGGCGGTGAGTTCAATATGAAATATAGATAGAAGTGTAACAATGGAAGCATTTACTTTTTAAAATTGTAAGTAAATATTTACTCTTTATTTAAATGTAAACATAATAATCAAAGGATATCTTGTGTAACGTAGCATTCAAGGGCGGGACGATGATTGCGATGCACGTCTATTTTGTTCACTTTAGATTGTTAATTGTTATATATCATCATGCTACCAGTACAATTACTCTGACTTGTACACGTAACTCATGTAGCTTCGCCAGTTGCACCTTCTAACAAGAGGTAGAGTTCAACACAAAGACGATGGTAATTTCAGGAGTTCAATCAAGAGGAGGAATTAGTTATGTTTTTATTTTTTAATTTATTTCTCTGATGTGATTATTTTAGTATTTTAAGGGGTGCCACACACGTACATCATATCAAAGCAAAGTGAAAAAATAACCATTGAGCTGCTTTCAGCTGGCATTTTTCGTCATTATGAATTACAAAAAGTGTTTAAAGTTACATAATTGATTTTGTTTCGATTTTTACTTCAATGCCAGCAGAAAGCAGTATCGCATGCAGTTGCAAATAAGGCTGACTTACTTTTGATTTCGACGCGAGAACATCTCTGCACCAAATACGGGTGTCGACACGAACAGAGGATCTATGAGAAAGATTTAAAGACGTAAAATAAGGCTATTCTAAGAATTGCTAAAAGTTGTGTATTACAATAATACAGCGTCATTATTTATGAATTTATTATAATTAGGATAAGCTAAGAGAAGCTGCACTATTGTACTGTAACTTCAACAAGTACATTAGGAATACCTTTTGTGATAAATTATGCATATTGTATTCTCTTTAAATATATTATTTAGTTCATAACATGAAAGCATATAACGACAAAAGACATATTACACATGGAAAACACTATACCTCGTTTTCAAGTTCCTGGATTCAATCATTTTGTAGGCACTACCACAAGATCCAGTTCTGCGAACGTAATTAATTACATAGACGAACAATACAAGAGTGTAACCATTACGTTTTCAGGTAGAGTGATCTGATACGTACGGATGATATAGGCGATCCCATAGCCAAGATATGTACTCATGACTGCAATAGATGTGGCTGAGGCACGCTCTTTCGGTGGAAACCATGCAACGGACATGGCAGCTGGCCCTCCAAATGTGATTCCCATTCCACTTCCGATAAATAACTGTCCCAGCAGCGCTAGCCTAAGAAGTCATTCATGCATTACAAAATTTTTATACAAAATTATCTAAATAGATATATTTAAAATCAGCTATACAAGACAAAAGCTACATCTCCTGTTTTTGTAGAATGGGTTATACAATTAACAACACAACGGCACAAGTCTCATTCTCTTTTTCGATAACAAACAGTTCATTTCATTTTCAAACAGTTGGAACGTATGAACTTATCAATTGATAAATCGTTGCTAATAATACACGTGAGTAGTTATATGTTAGTTTGTTTCACGAAATACGTACCACATCGAAGTTGACTGGTCAATAAAACAACGTATCACATATCCCACCAGTGTAAGAATGGTGCTGACGATCATAACCAGACGAATCCCTATCGACAGCAAAGTTGGTATCATTGTTAATTGTGTTCGGAACTTAAGAACCTTTAATTTCGTTTCAATCAAGTTTTATTATCACAAAATCAAAGCGTAGTGTACACATTTGAATATTTATTGTCTCTTAAATACCTATCTCGATTTTAAAATGTTTTAAATTTAAATGTCCTGGACTTATTTCAATTAGGACACCTCACAATAGTTTCTAAGTGTTATATAGTTTCCATGCGTTTCTAGCTAAATGAAGTGAAGGCGAAATACACAAAATAATAAGTTATGAAACCTGTTACGTCACCATTGTACAATGTTTGTATGTGTGTTGTAAAATAGAAATAGAATGGCGAGGTACAGTTTTACAGAAGCATATTTTTTCAAACCAACAGTGATTGCAATGTAAACGTAGGGTATAATAAATTTAAGTGAATAAAGAGGGGTAAACGTAAGGTCACATACAATGTAGTACATTTGTAGGAAGCAATGTTGTATCTCCTTGATGACATTAATAATAAATTAATAATGAAGTAATATAGAAATGTTTACCTTTCATATCCACTAAGTAACTCAGCGGGATGATACTGCCGAATAATCCAACTTTTCCAACATTCAAGATGTCTGCTATTGTGGAGTCGTCCCAGCCGAAACCATACTCAACCGACTGACTTATCGGGCCCCATGTATTCCAGCCGAGCGTGATAAATATATATGCTAAGCTGACGTAAATGAGGACCCCCCAGCGGCGGGCGTACGTCCTCGGCTTCACGCGCAGTAAAGGCTTCAACTCATTCATTATGGTTGTTTTAAAATCTGAAAACCGTATACTATCTTTGAAATCATCATGTGAAAATGTTTTGCAGACACAAAAATGTAATATGTATGTATATAAAGAGAGACTCAATGAAAAGCACAGGAAAGCGCTTACTTAATAGTGATATACGCCTACGTCTGCCACCACCTGACTTAGCAGCCGAATAAAAATGTCGAATTCATTTCAAATACGTTGACGTAGAAATCCAACTTGTTGGCCCTGTAATACTACCTTTTCGTAACCTTGCGTTAGACCGCCTGTTAATGTAATGAGATAAGTGTAGGATATTTTAAATCTAGGACGCCAAATAAACGTTGTCAGCATTGCGCAGTTTCTCTTCATATTTGCGAAAAGGGAAAACATGGTTATCTCTTTTCTAAGGGATATTTAACATGCCAAAATAATTTAGCTTCCGTGATAAATAGACTTATTTATCTCACACAATTAACGTGATATTGACTTAAGTCAATCCAATTATCTTGCCGCAAAAGTTAAGTGGTGACAGAAAATGTCACACTATAAGACATTAAATCGTTGACATTCTTGTAAAACTGACTGTATACATACTCTGGTTTCTTCTGCTGACGTGGAACGTTGAAGGCCAGGAACGAACACCTAGCCAAACGAACTATAACTGTAAAATAAACCAAACCGAGCATGTGTCGATCATTTATACTGTAGCTTCTTTACATATTATCATTAAACACGCTCTCAGTGGTAGTTATTTTAGTATGTTAGCTGGAACAGGAACTGACCAGTTATAACTGGTTTTAAGGTTAAGGGAAGGACATATATTTACCTGAGTATTATTTATGGAGATGTATGCTATTTAAACATCCTTCAGTTACGCGTGACAATTGTTCCTTTTCAACTTGTAAACAATATCATGACCTTTGTACTACAGCGTCGTGCACAAACGTATTCGCAGAAAATGGCGGGTGTAATTCAAGATTTGTCGCGTTTGAGACAAGAAAAAACAAGCATGCTAACTTACATTAAATACTTAGAATGGTGCCATTTATATTGAATACATTCCATGATACGTCTTGAAATAGATTTTTGTATATTCGGAACATATTTTATTGTACACCATGACATATTTATGTTGTGTAAGACTTAGAACAGCTGATTTGGGTGCTCATTTCTTCGTGGTTCTGGGTCGTCCTCATAATTGTGTGCCAAACATTTCCAATAATATGTATGTCTGGAGACTGAGCTGTCCACAACATACAACATATATTAGCATAATGCTTATACAGTTCAACGATTCCTGTCCTATATACACGGTAGCATTGTCACAAACCGCATACATACAAGCCGGTCGATTGCCACAAATACATTGAATACCTTATTCCGTCCGATAAGCACTTGAGATTCATCTGTCTTCGATTTCCCTCCATTGTGGGAGGGGGAAGGGGGCATTTCCCACATTTTCTTAATGATAAACGTTAAAAATTATAAATAGATGTGTGTTCATTTCGGCGACGTCTGTTATTTCCGAGAATGCGTTTGTCACAACGCTTTTGATGAATGTGTCAAGCTTATGATCCTATCCTTGATGTCCAGTTATTGCTGTTCTATTTATTTGAAACACTTCACTATCTACCTGATGGTTTTATAAGAAATCTTGTGCCATAAGTTTACAAACAATAATGTATCGCAGGTGATATTCAACTACAAACGTGTATAACATATCTAGTATTAACATTGTGTCATGTTTCAACTCTGAACAATGCAGCAATACATGCTAAAATAATAAAGAAGAGTCAAAATCCTTCATGGAGTAAGGACTATATAAATGTCAAGTCTACCAAATAATCATACATCAAGTAATTACGGAAATATAGGATATATGATGATTCGGTTTTCGGGACTCCCAATAAACAGAGAAACATGTGTTAAATAAAAAGACATACATTTAAAGGTATATGTGTAGGGTAGAAAGTTTTCATTAGATTGGAATGACTAGTATTGGCCCTCACAGAAAACAGATGAGTTATAATTTAAGCAAATGTATATTTTTAGGGTAGAAAGCATGTGGGTTATAAAATGGGTTGGTGCAAATAACTGATGTGATGAAAAATGCTTATTGTCAATCAAAAATGCATGGAATTAGCATACAATTGCATATTTATATAATTGCATATAATTTGACTAAGAGGTAAATCATAGTGTTCTGATAATGTATAATGACAAATTGGATTTAAAGACATCTTCTTCAGAACTTCTTTGACAGCAGACAGATAATCATATAGTGATTCGTATTTTCGAAAATTTGATGTATTTCATTAATGCAAATATGAAAATGTATTGCGTCTTCAAACTCAAATGTGTTGTCAGGAAGGTAATATTGATTGAAAGTAGTTAGCATCTCCATTTAAACTCTATTTTCTCAATATCCATATTGTGATTGCACGACGTTCATTTTAATCGTTAAGCCGGTATGAACTCTAGTCGGGTTGCATTGTACGTATACATGAACATGTATTTACATGTATGTTGTTAAGTCAAATATGATTAGGCCCTAACATTTGCGATGCGTTATTTGAAGCATAAATATAACATCAATCTCATTAATTAATGGCTCTATAGATATTAATTCTGTTGGCAATGGTCATACAGGTACCTGCTGCGTGAATGTTAATATATACCCACACATGGTCTGCTTGACTATTAATAGCAATTTAACACGTGACTAGATTGTCCCCTTGACACTCCTGATTTCTCACTTAAACTAAATATACTTATTACGATGTACACCTTATTTAGATTACTTTCAGGGTCGACCGCTTGCGATCAATGAAAAGTATTCATTACCAGGCACGCCTATACATGCTTATGCTGTTTAAAAGAGCCAAACAAACTAGACACAACTGGTTTAGTCCTAATCTACTACGTTCTGTCAATATGGGTGGCCGTTTAACCATGTACTGGCCAGACGCGTGCCTCTCTACACCCCATACGGCTTGTTGTCGTGGTATGATACTTCGCACTTGCAGCTACGTGACTTGGAAAGTGTCATTTTTGTCAGTTACATGTGACTACAAATGTACATACAGCACAGCCTCCAAGTTGAACTTTTAAGGATAATCCATTCCTCGACGAAAAGCTGTAACTATGCATGTCTACTTCTTGATAAATTATTTCTGAAAAGAAAACTTTACCTGACTGGACTTTGATGAAACATAATAAAGATGAAACAAGTAGAATACAATGAAGAACAGTAATTTGAGTTTAACATTTACATGTAGTGGGGTCAGACAAGAATTTAAACCCGTGACCTCAGATTGGTATACATTCGATCTAACTACATGTAACTAAACTACCTGGTCAGAAAAAAAGGCCTGTGCGATTAATTCAGTTAAAATATTATCAAAAACTAAATCAATGGTAGGTTAGTGTATATATGTAAAATCAATAAAGTTCTGTGGTGTTTTGCCTACAGTTGGCCAGGGATTCTTAATTGAGATATTCCACTAAAGAGAACGGCTTTTGAAAACATTTCATAGAAAAAAAGTACAATAGTTGATATAATGTTCGTGGTTTACAAAGATGCTTAAAATTCTTATGTAGTTTAGTACGAAGGTCACTGATCACCCATACAATGACTCCTGATCACCCACTAAGTCAGTATTTTATTATGATAAGGTTATAATTAATTGGGAAGAAATGTCAATAGCATAATATAAATGGCAGATCTAATATCGACTATTTCATGTGCGAGATGTTTCAGGGGTTCCATTCGGATTTTTATAGTCCTATTCTGCTTCTGGAGGTGTTATTGAACAAGATAATCAAATAATTACTTCATGTATTTTATAATTATTGTGTCACCTATTTGATACAATGCCCAGATATGACTTTGACTGTAATCCCATGCAAATCCTCCTTTGGTATATTTAAATGTTCTTTATTCATTGGTCAACCGTTGGGAATACTTGTTATCCCATTTAGCCCAACAATGTATTGGACAACAGGTGGTACAATTTGTAATATAGACCAAAAAACAACTCTGATTCAGAACCTATGGTAAACAGAAATCATATATTTACTTCAGAGCTAAACTTAGAGACAAATTCTTCCATGCTGCTTTGAACATTTTGACCAAACTAAACTTGCTGTCTTCCAGAGAGTAGAAACGCGGGCCAGAACTGGTAAAGTTTTCGTATGGTTGTAAACGATATATCCCGGTTTGAAGAATCCTCGGGGATATGAAATACGTACTACACTATTAGTTGCTGTCCCATTCGTGGCCAACGAGTATCCAGGATACTCGCATTGAAAACAAATTCAATTCTTAAAACCACAATGTATGATAAGTAACCGTAGACACTAATTTTCAATTGCAAAATTGATAAGAGTAAAAGTTTTCAGCAAATGAAGATTTGCTGGATATTTTAATTGCGTAGTTATACCCGAAAACCGAATCAAGAGGTTGCGTTGTTTAATTTGACGTTCTAGTCGTGTACTGAAATTGTATAATTAAAAAATGTAATTGGTTGATACGGTTTCTTTTTAAGATATTAAAGTAGCAAAAAACTACAAGAAGCAGTAACAAAAGCGTTTTCAAAGCTGCGTTGAAGATGGCGTCTTCCACGATTCCTCCAATGCGGAAGTTTTCGGGATGTTTTCCAAAGATTCTTCCAAGATGGTCTCTTTCAGGATGATACATTGAGCTGATTTTGGCGAAGCGATCTTTTCATCTGTCTGTGAGAGACCTTTTCCTTGGATGTGCTTTGACACAGCCTGTCTGCGAGATTTCATGTTTTGGGGAGGGGGATGAATGAGTGGTTGGGGCCGCTGGGGGGGGGGGGGGGGGGGG
>JAUMHH010169118.1:0-16460 GCA_032359455.1 Chlamys rubida | reverse complement strand
GATTTACTTTTTTTAATATGAGAAAAGGGAAGCAACTTCTACACGTAACCCTTTCGTCTCATTTACTATCGAAGACGGGACCAAGCTTCATTTACTATATTACAATGTCTTGTATAATTTAAAATATGTTTACAGTGACTTGGAATGAACATGCCTTATTTTTCAAATATAATATACGAATTTGATGACACTGTGTCAGGTATGTAAATTGACTATTTATAAGTTTTGTCATCATATAATTATTATTCATATAACAGAACAGTCTAGTTATGTCGGAGATTGTTACATGAGATGTACTGTATGTACTATGGAACCCCTTTTCCTGGTTAGAGGTAAGTGTTCTAGAATTCGTAGTTATTTCCCTTTTATCACAATAAAATATTATTACATCATCAAATTGAAAAAAAAACCACTCCCTACATTAAACGAATGAAAACATAAGTAATTGAGACATATACACATTACATCTTTGTGATGCATGACGTGTTTGTTGAAATTTCTTTAAATGTTGGCTGTATTATTAAAAGGCGAACGGGTCATTTAAAAAGGGAGCGCTTTACTTTGTTTTAAAAATACAATTTCTCAATCTTTTGATTTCGCCTCATTCGACCCCCTAAATAAGTTATATCTCAATTGTCTTCACGTTATTCAATCATTTGTAATGGAAATGGTTTCAACTATATATTATGAACGACTTTAGTGAGACGCTGTATCTGTAATGCCAACTTATTAGATTTGTGTGTTAAATAATGCTCTTTTTATAAGTTTAGAGTACAAAACCTAAAACAAAACTACGGAAGATTATTGTGTAAGCTAGTTGAATTTGCATTAAATATAATATGCAATCCCTTTTTCCCGGTCGGAGCAACGTTTCTAATATTCGGAGTTATCCCCCTTTGAACATGTTTCTCTCATCGTTGCCATTACATCAACGAGTAAAAACGTATGACATCATTAACCATACTAGGGGTTATAAAGACATATATGTTACATCTATGTGATAAGTAATGCAGTAGCACATGCTATGGGTTTTGTATTTTTCTCTGCCAATAAGACATTATTGATAGTTTGGTTATTTGAGCTCCTGGCGTGTATTTCACAGACATCAAAAGGGGTCCCAAATACCAATATAGATATTGTATCATCAATTGATTTTCAGGTTCCAGTGTTATTTTTAATGAGATTACAGGTACGATTTACCAGCCAATTAGACTGCTTGTTCACTATTATTAAGTTAATTAGATTTGTCCAGAGACTTCCGCAAATTGCTTGGTGTAGCTAACCTCCATATGCCTGTCTATGGACCTATACTGAGTAATAAATATTCAAAAGATACACATGCCTATTTTTGCATAAGATTTTTTCTATTTTATCTTGTCAGTCGGAAAAGGACAAGAACTACACTCCAGCTGTCGTTGAAAGATTCCAAATACAGGAGAAAAGATTAAGCACCGATCTCTCCCTTCTGGTACATCTTGGAATACCGAGTTTGTATATATTCCTTCACAATAATTAATTTCTATTCTGTTAATTTTATTTATGTACATTTAGATGATATTGGAAAGCTTACCTTTCGAAGATCCAGACAAATATATATTTTCTTTGTATTTAGAACACACATATGTTGCAGTTTTTCCTCCAAAGCCTGGAATGAATCTTCATCCTGAACTACAAATCTGTCCTTATGAACAAAACCAATATGCTCCTCTCTGATTCCTAGAGAAAATTGCAAACAAATTACATATAAATTAAAGCTTACTTAATCCTAATGCAAACACACTGACAAGCATTCAATTGGCATCACTGTATCAGGTTTTTGAAAATTTGATGTACATTTAGTACACTGTATAAGGATGTACATAACTTGTATGAACAAAAATCATCAGTGTCATTTAATCAATTTCTGAACGGTTCTAATACAAATAAGTAAATCATTTTCCCTTAAAAGAATGATATTATTAGTATGTTTTGCAGCATTTGTAGGTCACCTGTGACAGTTGGGCTACCATGACTACCATAACATATTGCAATACAGAATAGTTTTATAACGATACATGTATAGCAATAAAAAGATAGATGCTTGACGTTTACCACACACAGACAGAAGAAATTATACCTTTAAATATTAAAAGGGCAATAACTCTATCACAAATTCGTTTACCACACACAGACAGATAAAGAATATACCTTTCAATATTCAAAGGGCAATAACTCTATCAGAATTAAAGTTAAAAATCAGTTAGAAGTGATACAGGTAAGAAAAACTAATTTAAAAGTGAAACTGACATGATATCGTCGTGGGTATCAACATTACTTACCGTCAGCACTGTCTTCATGTCCTCAGCTTCCAGATTCAGCTTCAAAATGGCGTGTCCCGAGTGTTTCTTTTCTATTTTTAACTATACGCATCAAATTAAAGTAGTGGTGGCAGTAGTAGGCATTTGAAGAAGGTTACATGTTCAGTTATCCAATATAACTATCATAATATACTGTTTTGACTTGATTCTCATGATAGCGAGATGATAACATCTGTCAATGTATGATGTACAGTGAAGGCAGTGATAAATACATGTACCATGATAGAGAAATTATTATAATGATAATCGACCAAAATATCATTACCAGTAGAAGTAGCGAGATAATTTTGACATGGCTTTTAATTAAAAAACATGGCTTTTCGAATTAAAGTAACTTGTTACAGGCATATGCCACCGTGTAATCATGTATTTACAGTAGTTCTGCAAGGTTAAAATTATTTCTGTTTATGATATTGACTTATTAAAGCTATTCCTTACAAGTGAAAATTTCACCATCATACTTTAAGTCTTTGGCAGTGGTAAGAGGTTCGTTAAATGAAAACTCAATGGGAAATTATTGGAAATAGCTTATTAATATATATCAATCCAGTGAATCCACATATAATACCGATGCTACTGTTTGATATTTTTTTCTAATTCTATCGTTTTAGTATTGATAATGTAGAGTAAGAGAAATTTAAATCAATGCAGTTTTCAGTAGCATTTATTAACATCCAGTGAAAGTCATTGTAATAAAATCCATTGTTTTTTAGCTTAATTAATTTTAAATTGAAAGCATTTGATTCAGAGTAAATCATACATCACGTTTTTCGTGTGAGAGAACATGGAACAATGATCAACTAAATACGAGATTGTGACACAAAATTATATTGAGTATGGCATCTTATCTTAGAATTCCTCAATATAATCGTCCGAATTGAGTTTTTGTTATTAAAAACAATTGCTATATATGTAATCGTCTATATTTTGTAAAAGCAAACAGTTCAACAATTATTGAATAAATAGCACACACACATGCAGCTCCTCACATGTCTTGTGATTCAACGCTTGCAATTGTAGAAGGAACGGAAACAAGACACCCTTCATTTGTTTCGTTAAAACTAACGATGGTTTCCGGATATCTCATTGTTCTATGACGGTATCCATTCCTATCGCGGACTGAAACACATTTTTGTCAGAGTCCCGAGAAACAGAAGTGGTGTGAACAGTTCCATTCTTGGTGATCCGCTTTTAGGAGCTGAAAATGTAAAAGTTCAAATATGACCAGTTAGATATCTTTTGTATTCATGGTATGTTAACCTGTTCCGTCGTGTCATTTGTCAAATGTTACATCTCTATTTAAGAAAAGTAACAACATTAATCTAGGAAGCGTAATATGTAAACGCAATAAGTTTGCATTATAACTTATTACTGATATTTGTATGTGTAAAAAGACCCAAACAGTTAAAGTATGTTCAGACGGTTGATATAAAACTTTGGTTTGCTACACAGGAAATGAAAAAAATATTCAAATTATTTTTGCAGTAAAAATAATGCGTACCAGTTGCCGTAGTGGTAGTGGCAGGATCTGTAAGTAAGACAGTTCAAACACTTTTCAACTTGTTTTTGCAGTAGTGATACCGTATAACGGGCTATTCACGTGGGCTTGCATTTTTTTGGCGATTTCGACCCAAAATTACAAAACATTAATTTACACGCATCATAATTTCGTAATTTAGACATGTGGTTGAACTGAATGTTTCATGCGTTTAAGCACAGAGACGGGACATTCTGCTTATAAAGTGTCAAATAATTAAATAAATGGGCTTTATGGCAGCTTATTGAGCAACAAGTAAGTGTATTTCGTTAAACAAACATAAACAAACTACTAGATGTGTAATATATTCTATTTTCAAACATCTTACTTTTATGTATATGAATCGTGACATCAAATGTGCGCTATTTCATGACGACATAACGGTTGGAAAGTTTATTAATGCGGCTCACTTTTACACTTGCTATATTATTGTGCGGTTCCTTTTTCACGATTACGCTATTGTTCTGAGAAATCGCGAAAGTATCGTCCCCGCGAAATATCTTTCTATACGGTAATACGTACCAGTAGTAGTAGTCGTAATCGGCGGGTCTGTAAGGAAGACAGTTCAAACATGTCAGTTTTGTAATTAAGAAACTTTTTGTAGTGACATTGGCACATCAATTTACGAGTAAATAAAGGAATATTTTTAAGCTGAAAGTGAGTAATTTATATGAAAAAAAAGTGTTACATACATGTATGTGAGCTGAGGAAATCACTAGACGACAGAAAGGGGACGGATTGACAAGACTACTGTTGAATAGAATGTGAACAGTATTGCTTACATACAGAATGTAACTGAGCTAAAACTTATTTTCATTTTAGTTATCCTTGGATATAACCATGTATTGTGTAGAAAATTAATTGATATCGAGTCAGATGAAAGCGTATCGTATTTGCTATGACAACAGCCGTAACAGGCGGATAAAGAGTGTAGTAGGCGCCACAATAAAAGTCGAATGTGTCCGACACCTGGACAACAAAACCCCAGTAAGGAAAGCGAGGAGCCACGTATGTATGAAAACAGTGGTTTTCACGTCTAGATTATAAGTCGTCATAATTACAAGAAATATGTTGAAACATGTTTACGGTTAAGCAAACTTATGTATCGTTTATTTATTTGTGTACACAAATGACGAAAAAAACACCCTGTCAATTACATCCCTTTAGTAATCAACACGTCATCTTATTCGATTTGTTTAGTAATGCATACCTTTAACCATCTACTACCAAGACTTTAAACATACCCTGTAATGTTGATATGGTACAATAGAAATGATGTCTCACAAATAGTAAGTTACAAAATAATGAAACGTACCAACAGGATGATTTGCTGGAGGAGCTATTTGGAAGATATTTGTCAGAAATGCGTTAGTTTTGTATTCAAATACAATCACTGTTTTTAAAATGCTTTTGATACGTTTATCTATTGAATTATCATAACATTTAAATTTGTAGATCCGTTGTAATGTTATGTTTGTTTAAAGTTCTAGGCACGAAATCAATTTTGCTAATGACATACAATTCTTGAACACAATTTACTAAATACATCCAGCACCTTAAGGCTTACAGAAGGTATATGCACTGTATATACCTTTAAACTGTATTCTGTTCAGTTACAGTTCTGAATAGGACTGCATACAGATTGAATAAATGATACGAATATTTCATGTTCAAACTTTTCAGAAAGACAGGACAATTGCCCTGAATCCCGTGAATTTCAATACTTATACTATTAAAGTACATACTGCAGCTGCTGTCATATTTTAGCGTTTTTCGTGCCTTAAATAGTGTTCCAAATTAGGACTGTATTAATTGAAGTTAACTCTAGGTATGCGCTGTTTCACAAATGCTCTTATCAGTTAGAAAATAGTGTTACTACCAAAAAATTTGAGTTAATTAGAAATGATGATGTCAACACCTTAACAATACCAAGGTAAAAAGTTTTGTTAAAGATGATACAATTTCACACTATGAAAATGGAGCCATGAAGTCGGAAAATATTGAAATATAATTCAGAAAATGTTAGTTGCATCACAACACAATTACCTAGATGCAAAACTATGTAAAGGACCAAACACTATAATATTGATCCTACATCATTTAACTTGTCATTGATATGCTACCGAAACAAAATTTTCACCTAAAAGGGAATTAGGTTCAAGGGGTCAACCTTACCTTGACATATCATGGAGCAAACGTCGCTACCCGTACAGGTGTTAGGGCAAACTGAAAACGAGATAACGTAATTAAAGGGAAAGTACTTGCCAATAATTATCCATCAGCGATAATTTCATGGTCATGGAATAGGCCCAATGAATCCTACTCTATGATATATATAAGGCGACTTATGAGCAACCTCCTGCGAACAACTTAGTTTTCTTTGTCCCTGATAACACAATTGAGAAAAAAAAAATTGGTGGGAATTTTAGTGCTGTAACATTTTAGTGTGTAGTACTTTCGAGACGACACTGAGTGAAACCAACGAAACTGTAAATCATTTTCATATTATCTGAAATTGAATTAACACCTGATCTCCACCCCCACCTCCCAACCCCCCAACCCCCCAACCCCGCAACCCCTCCCCTCCAAAACAACTTGCAATACTTTCAGTTACATATCGATGTCTAATTGGGTTTTTTTCAGACGCGATTTAGTTAAACAATTACATTTTTACGACATTAGAAAAACAAATAAGGTAACCGTTTATTCACCTTGTGGTGTAGCACACACAGCTTCGCACGTTCCAGTTCCACAAGCTTCGCTGCCATCGTTTTTACAGACTGTTGTGTCTTCTAAAGAATAATAATTAAATCGTTGAAAAAAGCAATCGATATTAATGAAATAAAGAATGAAAATACATGCGGGAATATTGGTAGTCGATGGGGTCTACTTAAACTTCTTGTCCGTTTTTATTTTGAAATGGCTACAGCTTTACATGCAATTATAAATAAATATATTTGAAAATTAAGTACAAGTTTACAACATATTATAATAATAACTTATTTGACATATAAATCAATTTCGTAAAAGTATGTACAGCCCCGTACGCGTTTTTTGCTCCATTTTGAGCGTAGCATTTGTCCAGCGTCTCCGTGGCACTTGCGTTGCGCTTGCGTCCCAGGCTTCTCACTCTAAAATCGTTTGCGAAACATTCGGTTGAATTATTTTTTCAGAAAATAACTTTTGATCAAAATGAATAATAATAATAATATTAATGATAATAATTCGAGGTTATTATATTCCACTTTATCACAACCTATGTCGTCTCAAAGCGGTTCATACATTTTTTAACCATGGTCATTGGACCTTTGAAACCAGCCAATATCTTTCTCAACTCCCTGGGGAGCATACAGCCGGTGCTGCCATTTCGGCGCTCACAGCCGGCATTCAACAATTCTAGCACTGTCTAACCACGTACTCATTTACAGCTGATAGACTGGAACAAACTGAGTAAAGTATCTTGCTCAAAGATACAACACAATGCCGTGACGTGACTCGAACCCTCAACCCTTCGGTCACGAGCTCGACATTCTACCACTAGACTACCGTGCCTCCTTGAAACGTGAATAAAGTTTATTATTACACATACAAAAAGAAAATGATGTTCAGATTATATTTAATGAAGAAGAAGAATTCAAATCGATGGCATGCTTTACACACAAGTGGGGAAACTAAATTAAAAGTAAGAAATCGAGTCTGATAAAACAATGGTCAAGGCTCACCTTGAAGTTGTGTTTACAAGTGAAAGAGTTAATATAGCACAACCTATTTAGCGTTTATGTGTGACGTTTCGATGACTTGTATGGCATGTATTCACTAGAAAAATGACAAGTAAAGCGTATGTATACATAGGTAGCCAAATCAGAGTTGATTTTATATTGTCAATTCGTATATATATATTTACACATACATTTCATTGGTGATTTGTCTGATGAAGGTGACTGAGTACACACCGCATCAATCATCGAAACATCACTGGTTGTGTTAAATTAAATTGTCCACAATCCATATTTACCAACATGAATTAACTGTTTGGAATAGTTATTGTACATACATGTAGATATTCTTGGATGAAGATCAAGTTTTGAATATCAGAATACATAACATACAAACTTCGACTCAGTTAAGATTAATTGATAATTACTAAACCTGATTGGCCACATATACACATATGATCTATGTAAGATATATCTAGCAAGTGGCCGTTTCACGAAGTCCTAAAACCACTCAACCATCAATCGACCAGTTAGAAAAAATACCTATGACTCAGCTGATGACCCTCTCCCACCTTCATTTATGTTCGTCGATTCCCCTTCTCTACTTCCCCAGATGAGTTCTTTAGTTTTCATCACTTTTTAGCTGACCACACTCTCAAGAATATTCAATTTGTTTCAGTCTATGGAACGGAAGGGCCACAAGCTGAGTGATCTTTACGGTCCCTTTTAAACATTCACTAAGGGGGAGATTGTTTAAAAACATTACCCTTCTCTCTGACGTTCTGCAGTATTACGGTAACATTTCGTAATCTCAATATGGCCTGACAGCAAACCTTACCAACTCGGTTTGGTGAGTTGTTTTCAGTGATTTAGAGTCAAGACACCGTTCATTTCGCCCTTTCCTTCACACAGGAAACAGACGTTTTAGAAAGTTCGAAAAATGTGTTTCTTATTACTGTTTGTCGTCTCAACGTCAGCAACGAGACATACCTCGTATAACGACCGCTCGAGAAGACTGCCTGATATGACTGTTGCGTACTCGCATTGTTCCCACGCGTGAGACCTCGAGACATTTATTTTACATTGTGTATCAGTTCAACTATCAACAGAACAATACTATTTCCACAGATGAATCACGGTTTTGCTTATACTATGGTTAAGGTAGGAGTCTGGACATGCCAGCGTGAACGATTTTTTTCTTATTGCTGCACCGTTGAAATGGGCGGTATTGTTAATTGAATTGTAATGGTCAGTGCTAGTATGTTTGGTGAGAGCTCCTCAGGATTATTAGTATATATAATAAATTGAACTAAGTGTGGTATAAAGGCTAAATTTCGAGGCCAGTGGAACACCTGTTTTTTACAACGTCAGGCGCTGTCCCACATGTGCAACAAATTTTGGCGAAATTGTACACCAATCGGGTCAGCACAACTATTCTACAGTACACCAATGATCAGGTGTGATATTGGCAACCTAAATCAATCATAACTTCGCAAAAGGACACGTTTGAGATGCTATTTGGCGACGCGTTAGGTGATGACGTCAAAATCAGCCGTGTAACTGTTACCTGACCGAAGCCTTGAGCAACAAATTTAAGAATTGGGCAATATACCCGCTCACGTCATCCGTCGTTTTGTATGTTCAAAATATGACGCTGCAGCGCTGTTTTCTGCTCAATGTGTTGTCATTTACGCTACTAAACATCTTAAAAGCTCTCCTTGCCACGCGTAAATGTTTAATACAAACCTGTGACTGTCATATTGAGCAGTTTCGTGTGAAAAATATTTTGTCCAAAGCGTGTTTTGTCTTAACATTTATACATTAAATACATCTGCAACAATTTACCAATCTGTAATAAAAACATCCAGACAAATACTGATTTAAAAAAATGAATTATTATTTCATTGAACGTTGTTCAATTAAATTGTCACGTGGGAACACTTAGATAGGAAGTGAATGATACAATAATAAATGTATGATATATGATTTATCATATACTTGCTTGAAATATCGACCAAATTGCATATGTAATACTGTATCATTCCAATTGTCGATATTGCCCGCCCGTGTAATAACCTATCGGTATAAGCCCGCATCCGGTGATATCAGCCCGCTTCCGGATATATCAGCCCACATCCGGGTCTTCAACACAGTCCGGTTTGGTGACCGCTTCAAATTTAAGAGGTTTGTTGTTGTTGTCGTCTGCACTTCTCGTCTACAATGGCGTCTCATGGAGAGGCAGTACTCGAGTCATTAGCTTAACGAATACTTGAATTAGATGAACTTATCGACAAAGAAAATGACCAAAGGTTGGAAGAGGCAAGGTTTGTTAACATCTAAAGGAAGGACACCGGTAGTTTCGTCGACAGCATGAAAAACAGCAACACGAAGAGGAAAACTCAGAATGACATAAAGCTCTTTAGGACATGGTTGGAAAGTGTCCATGAATATAGGCATGTTGCGGAAATATCTTGTACAGTTCTCGATATATAGTTACCTGACAAGGTTCTTTCTGTCTGTAAGAAAATCTAAGAAATGTGAGTATGAACCCAGGACTTTAAAATCTTTCCAGACCTGTGTCAGTCGCTACCTCATTGAAAAGGGATACAGTGTAAACATTATGACTGATTTAGCCTTCACTCACTCGAGAGATGTGCTTACTGCTTAAAAAAGGATTTGAAATATAAACGGAAAGGGAACAATAAACGGCGTGCCGACCCACTCACAGACGAGGAAATTGATATGCTGTACAGCAAAGGTCTTCTAGGAAATGGTAAGTCTGACATAGAAAACGAAAGTAACTTATCGCAGTCTTGCTCGAGTCGGCAGAAGTACTACTGTAGTACCTGTACAGAAAGAGTAAACTTAATGGATGTATAAAATAGATGCACCCCTAACATAAACAAGCAGCAACTTCCTGTCATTACGTTTAGTGTTGATGTTGTAGGAGGCTTTCTGACAGGTGCTAATGTCTTAGGAGGAATTGTTTTCAATATATACAATGCCTCTTCTGCTCCTAAACAGTGACACTCACCCCAGTCAAACGCAGACGTATTTTGGTGTTCTCCGACACTGATAGTGACTAAAAACACTTTACCACACTGTATTATGTATTAAAAAGGTGGCCGGCATCCCCATCAACCCCATCAACCTATATCAGACCCGCGGGCCTTTGGTCCTTGGGCCTGATATAGGTAGATCGGGCCAATCAGGGGTCTGATATGAAAACAGGCACGTATTAACCTCTAAATATTTTCGTTAAATTCAGCAATTATTTATCATAAGAAATATCAATGAACACACTTACCAGCAATAGGAGTGGTGGATCCTGCAGGAAGAAAATGTAATCGTGTTAATTTATGATTATTATAAAAGTTACATTTCATAAATCTTCTGCACTATAATATGTATGGTATCATGAGATCGATAAGCATATGACAAATGATTTATGTTACACTATTGCAAGATCCAAATCAGTTGCCGCAAGTGATAGAATTTACTTATTTTTAAGGTGTTTCTTTTTACTTGTATTGACTAAACTATTATCAAATAATTTTTTAAATCTGTGTTTCAGATTGTGTGCTCACACAATTATTTAGATTGTCTCAGCACTGTAATATACATATATATGTATTAAACATTTCATGTTCACGTACGTGTCAATTCTGGCGTGGTTACTACTGATTAAAGAGTAAGAGATACTCAATACTGCTATTATGTTACATGTTATATGCCTAAATGTTAATAGCTTAAAGCTATCCAAGAAATATTTTGTGATGACCAACTGCTTTTTAATAACATATGAAAAATTCTTATATGACTTACCTTGACATTGCCAGACACAATCCTTTGATGAAGTTGCACAATCAGCAGCATCAGTACACGATGGAGATTCTTCAAATATAAATGGATATAAATGTATAAAGACATACACATAAATTAAGGTGTATACTGTATCAACATGGTGTTAAGAAAAACGTTTGTTTTCTGTATTAAACAAATAGCTGAATTAAATGTTGACTACACAACACAAATATAACCCTAATGTTTCACATTTGTTTACACCATAAAATCTTAATTAGTCTAGCAATATGGTACTTAAGTTATTCTATTACATGTAAAAGAAACCAACCAAAGACAATATAAAATGTAATTTGAACATTTAAGTATGCCCTGCTTTTTAAATCAAGGAAACATCAGAAATTGAAACAAAATGTAATACGTTATTAAATACACTTAACTTCGAACAAAAGTATTTTTATGATCTGATATAAAAGATGAATTTTGTTCAAACTTCTTCCAAAACACACTTATCAGCAATATAACAATTAGTATTTGTTTGAAGCAGCAAGCTTCCAATACACATCTTGGGAATATTAAAAAGAATACATCCTGCGTTTCTTAAAATTTGTGTGATGAATTATTTCAGATACAGTGTAGTCGGGCAGATTCGATCAAAATATTGGCCTTAATGGTATCAAAAGTGCACCACGAAAATAAACACATAGAAGACATTATAATACATTTGTCGGCTAGACTTATGTTTCTTTCAATCAAGGTGTCATCTCTATATTTCCGAAGTAAGGAATCAGTTCATGCTAATTTTATGACATATTTTGTATTTTAACAATTATAAAATAATATTTTCAACATAACAACATAGTTTATTATTATGATGATTGACGTCGGTTGATATTTATGTCTCATTGCGGAGGCATGTCCACTCAATTCGAAAATTCTGAATTCTGAATGTTATGGTTGCAAAGGAGCTTTAAGAAATCATGATATGGTTTGGCGAATTCATTACGGAAGCTTTAAACGACAAAGATTCTCTATTCGTGTCACTTGAATTAAGTGACACTGACAGCGACATTTAATTTTAAACGAGGCGGGAAACGGACGTGCCGGAGAGTGAGCTAGTAAGCACGTGCTTCTTACTTCAGAGCATTGGCCTATGGAATGGCTTTAAATAAGATTAATTGTGTTTTATACAAATGTTATTTCATTTTCGCCCTAAAAGTTATAGAGTATTGTAATTTTAGTACAATTAAATATTGTTGCTAAAGTTTTATGTTGAAATAGTCACCTCGCTCGAAATATTCCAAAGAGAGTGAAACGTGAATACCGTATTGCTTGCTATTGTTTTAGGCATGTTCGTTTAACTACACATTTTGGTTCATAGCCTTATTAGCTGAAAGGATGTCTACCTTACCTATGCCAACACATCGTCTAATCTATAAATAACAACAAACAGCAACTACTTCACAAACCTCTTAAGTCTTACGAAAAACCGCAAAAATTATATTTTTTTCTATCTATATAAGAACAGTTTAAATGCGATAATAATAAACGACTGTTATTACACGTGGTCTTCTTTTATCCATGACATTCCTTAGCACTGATTTTGTTGAAATTGATGTATATTTTTCTTCATCGTATGACAAATATTTCCTGTATCGGAAATAAGATGACTAAGTTAAATCCTACCGATATTAGGTGAATTTTTATTGCAAAAGTTTCAATCAAATTTACAAAATCTTTAATTCGTTTACCATCATTATGAAGTTTTGATAAAAGTGCACAAAGGGTCGTTATGTGGTAGGAAATCGGAGAACATGGGAAAAATCTGCGTGGTCGGGTAAATTAACCAATAACTCTACACGTCCAGTCGAGGAATCGAACCCAAGACGCCTTGGTAAAAGGCAAGTGTGCTATCTACTAGGCCACCAACCCACACATAATAGTAATTCCTTTGTTTCCTTGTTAAAGGGAGATACCGTAAAAACAATATTTCAGCTATTGAATGTACATGTTGTGCACTGCCAATTATGTTTCCTTGCTATCCCCAACTCAAAGTCCATTCCAATTGTCCATTTTGACCACTCGATTGGTACGAGAAAAGAATATAGCGCCGATAACGTCACGTTACTATTTCGAATAGAGGTAGAATCATTTATAAACACAAGCAGTGACAAAGGGGCTCCACTAGAGGAGAATGTGTGCGGCAATTTTTTGTCCTACATTGAATCTAAGGATGACCATTTTCTCTAAGTCCGTGTTTAAACTAATCAAATTACATGTACAGTGATTATTTATCATTATAAGTTAGTTGTACACATGAGAGACCATGCCATATGTATTCCAATGATAAGAACGGGGTCAATAGGCACAGTGATACACTCTCTTTTTTCAATCATACACGACGACGTGACAAACTTTTCTTTCAAAAGGAATGCTCATTGGATTGAACATTATTTTGCATAAAGTGCATGCACTGACAAGTTAAAAAAATCATATTTGTTAAAATCACGTAATTACATTATCTTAGTCCGTGGTTGAATTTTTAGATTTTCTCTTTTTCTTTTAACCACTTTATTCAAACCATGTGGTAAATGTATACTTGCTTTTCCTTTTTCCTTTTTCCATACTCTTAGTAAGTCATTTGAGTCATCACACACACACATTTCTAGCAAATTCTATACGTGTACAAGTACATTGTACATTGTGTCACATATGGAACGTGAATGTATCATATGTTTTTCATGACTATATAGCATATATGTTGCAATTATCTTTCATTTGTATTAGGATGTTGACTTGTGTAACACAACTGCAGGCATGGGTCGGGATTTGTTGTAATGACCAAAGGTCATGTATTGTTTTGTTTTTGTTATAGTAATAGATTTTGAACCGGTCCCATCCCGATAATAAATATACCTCGTCCCTAATATTTCGAATATCTATCAATACAAATATTCCCATAGTGTGACTTTATTCCTATTGTTAAAAACAGAAAGCACAATCCTGGGCAGCACGCGCCATTTTACAACATGAACAAGTGCATTTTTGCAGTTTTCAAAACGTCTTTTGATTCTATCTGAACTATGAATTTAATCATTATGTAATAGCTACATGGCTATGCATTTTACGTCTGCATCACGTTATAATATGAACTGTTGCATGACAAAGCAACGATTTAAGGTATTATCATCCTGGACCGTAATTTTGATATTCTTACATCGTTCATGTGAATAAAATTTGATCTTTTAAAGAAAACAATAAAACCATACGAATTAACTGGACCCGGAAATGATACGACATGATTTGAGTTATACGTTATGGCCGCACTGTATAACCATGGAATTATATTAGATCATCGCAGTCCTCGTGGTATAACATCACAAAATTATCCCACGGAGGGCCCCATCGCCAAATCAGACTAACCAGTAGCCTAACTTATCTCTTCCCTTCACATCACCTTTGTGGAAATACATAGTTAATGCTATGCGATACATGCCCGTTGACATAACGAAGTTTTTTCATTAGACAAACATACGGGCTAGGTAAATGCTTTTAAATACACACAATTTTCACAACATAAACACCAAGTCAGCTTTATTTAACTTCCTACCGGTTATCCAGAAAAATACGTGTAGCGTTCCGATTGATAGTGCAATTAAAAAAAAATCCACCTGCAATAATGATTCCTAACGTTATTCTTTCGATATGTTTTGGCTATTTGACAACTCTTCGCTTCGTAGCTGACTCGGTAACATTTTTCACTTCCACTGCAAGCCATTATGTTTACAATGAAATTGTGTTTTATGCACATGCATTATCAGAATGACGCAAACAAATACTTTATAAAATGTTGGCTAGACAGGCAAAGGGATCCCCCTTCTTTTAGTAGTTATACATGTTTATAAAAATGTATCAGCAAAATTTAACTGTAATTTTCAAACAGGAGATTCACTTGATATTATCATGCAATATTTGAAAGAAATGTCATTAAAAATATACTACGCCATGATTTTCCTTTTATTATATTTATTGGTCTGTTTTGTCTCAAAGCAGGATTTATGAAAAGAAATTCTTTAAATGTAATTAAAGTTGAGAAACAAATATATGTTACATTGTTAAACAACGATTACACCTTGAATAAACATAATTGCATAATCAGAGTACTTTGCAATAGTCACATACACGGGTATTGAGCGTTTTAGATAAACTTCATGTTATAACTGCAAAAAGGACATTGTTAACTTGATGTGTGAAATGCAATTTATAAAAATAAGTGTACTTGCTTACTAACGGTAATATCTTTAATAAGATAATAATGGAACAGTAAACGTAGACAGATTAACTTTATTTCGATTACATGCAACTAAGGGGAGACATCGTAGATCCGGAAATGGGTTGTAAAGTATTTCTGTCCGAAACATAACATGTTTAAGGTTTAATTGATATATAAATTAAAGAACTTTAGAAAGCTCAACAAGAAATCGTTGAAAAGTACCTGGTTACAATATTACGGACACTGCATATGGCCTAATCAATTTGAATTTTTCGTTCAGATTTTGAGGCTAGAGGATTGTTTGTCTACTAGAAATAAATAAGTTTTCGGACTTAAAGGTCATTATACTTGTTAAATGTAAACTTAATCAAAGTAAATGTGACAAGCTTATAGCTTAAGGTGTCAAATTTAAAGAACCATTAAAATCAATGAGTTAATTAAAACTTAGAACAACAAAGATTCTAACGCAGACTTGTTGGAATAATGAACTTAATATCAGTAGTTAAGTTGTACAAAACAAGATTTTAAAACTAAGCAGTTTAAATAACTAACTAAACACCAGCAGTTGAGCTTGAGAAAACAAAACATTATATTTTAGCTGTTGGTATAATGAATATAACATCATTAGTTACGATTTAGAGAAAACAGAATGTAGCATTTGGTATAATGAACTTAACATCAGCTAATTTTAAAAACAAGAATTTTAACATTGCCAGTTGGTATTATGAATAATGAACGTAACTCACCTCACACCCTCCTCATTTCCGAGCCCCCCC
>JAUMHH010169117.1:0-33415 GCA_032359455.1 Chlamys rubida | reverse complement strand
ATATGTATGTATTTTTATGCTATATTTCTAATTCGGAAAATTTCCTCAAATGTCATCAATAAATACTTAGTCACCCTCTTTGAGGGTGGCCTTTTTCATTCACAGTTCGTGTTTGTGTCGTTTCTTGTTATAGTGAGTAGATGCATAAATATATATATATTACCGACAAGGACTTTATACCAGTAGGAATTACGTTATATAACGTTTCATTTAAGCTTTCCTGAAGCATAAAATCACACCTCTACTTAAACGTCACAAACGGCTTAACGTTAGCTATTGTAACGCAATAGTGGGCGCCGATTATAAAAACGAGTGATATTTGATATTTCATTTTCAAATTAAATATCGAAACGACGAAAGGGGCATTTATTTCGTAGAGATAGCCGATTTAGGAGTTGTGTGATGTAAGGTAAGGTCCGTAGGTCTTTGTATCTCGTGGTTAGGTGCATACTGAAAGAAAAAAACAGCAACTCTCGACAGTGAAACATCTGAATATTACTGACTCTTTTCAGATATATCTGTACACTATTTTCACAACATCAAGTGGTTGTGGAGGCCTATTCGAAAATAATATACATACAAACAACAAAACAAAAACAAATGGTTTTCTTTTACCTAATGAGGGGTTTTATAAGTCAAATGTATGACCTTCCTTCATTATGATGCAATTGCCGTTGATATTACTCAACACTATATGTCGAATAACTTCCCATTGTGTAGAGTATAGTATTTGTCTTGTGCATTGGCGGTATGTATACGTTTACAAAATGTACATATATAATGAAATATCTATATCTCCAATGCACAATTTCAAAATATGTTTTTTGTAAATTTTCTTGAAAATATGTCTGTGTTTGTTGTCATACGATAATTATTTGGAATCCTCACACATACAACTTCCGTATTGAATTTTTATTATTTTAAAATCATTGTATTTTATTTTTTGTTTGTTAATTTGTCGTTAGTATGACCAGGCTTTGGACACATAGACCCTGATAGTACATGTTGTGTCTAAGATCGTTGACATGTAAACATTTCTAAAGAAAGCTGAAGTCAAAGTCGACACAACAGGACATCCCGAAGATCTGAGGAGATATTCAAACAGAAGAATGGGGTATACCATAAACCAAGGAACTAAAACGAAGCTTAATATTGTAATTCCAAAGGGTAAGAATTGATACTTTAAAAATATTTCATAAGATATCATTATGTACTAAGCCATTTCTGTGTTATCGCCTGAGACGGTTTTTGTCCGTCAAATACACACTGACGCACATTGAACTTAACATATCCGAACACGACGTAAACACGCTGTCAAAAGCCGGTATGTCTAACATAGCACAGAGACAGTTGTTGATGCACGTATATAGTCTTCAGGTGGTCGTTTGAATACTATTACAAACTGTTTTTACTGCATTACATAAATACCAGCGAAAAATGTTTCAAAGAAAATTATACTAAATTGTGTATTAAAAGAACCAGTTTCTCACGCAGGATGGTCGGTTATAACCCTATACACCACGAAGCACATCCCAGATGTGGCGGTGTCTACACCTTATATGTGGAACAGTGGTTTATGTCGATGGAGAGTAGACATTGCTGCTGTAACTTCCAAGAAAACAGTAACAAGGTCATCCGTTGTCTTGGCTAACTGCTGTTTTATTCGCTCTGTTTTTACATAAAACTGTTGGCAGCGACTCAGTACATGAAGATATAAAAGTATGATTATAATACCGTCCACAGGGTCCTGTAGGTCTGACACCACCAGGGAGGGGTAGCTGTAACAATTCTGACGCTGGCTGTAAGGGTGGATGTAGGCACGTCAACTCAGCGGGTCGCTACTATTGTAATCCTCCATCTGTGATCCGTATTGTCAATGATAGCTCACTCATCCTTAAGAGGATAGCCACAAAATCACGCACATCACCCCAGCATTACCGCCGAGAGTTCAGCATATCAAATATTGATAATGTTGCTTTTGGCGTATTTCGTCCGGACAAACGATGTACAGAAAAGATATTGAATGCGTTGGAAGGAATGGTTTTGTGTGATTGATCACGGGGTCCTGGGGAGCGCCTGCTGGGTAAGACATGAACTGTCTGGTAGCCACTAGTTCTAGACGACCAAGGTGTGATATTTTTTCCTAATTGGTATTGTCAAAATGCTGTTCTTGACAGTCTAGTCTGAAGATAGAGGTATATCCCCACCGACTGGATCAACTGGGGACGCACAATTATTATTGTAGACCGCTAAACCGACCGACATTGACACTATAATTATGCAATTTGAAAGCTGGTGCTATATTTGGTTTCATTTAGTTCTTTTAGGCTAAAAGTCTTTAACATGTACTGAAAAACAATTTTATACATGTATGTACGCTCATATCAATGTGTGGTAATTACATTTATAATATAAATTCTTAGAAATTACCAAAGCATACAATTGCTTTATTATTTCACGCTTTAGAAGTTTTTTTAGAAAAGCAAAATAAGGATTGTATTGATGAAATGTTTCCTCAACTCGGAAGACCAATTTATATTACCATATTTTATACTATTTAATAGAAGAGCCTCTAAAATTAAGGTACATATACATATGTAAACGCATATTAAACTAAAGTATAAACAAATGAAATATATATATAAAATATTACCGATGTTCAGACAAAATATCATCACTAGAAATAAGGAGAAAGTAAGCACCTATCTAAAAAGTTTGTTTACAGATGCACAAAGTCAAACAAAATCAACATTTAACTACAACAAAGCAAAGTATAAGATACTTGGTCATGTTATTTGAGTATATGGGGTCTACTACAACAACAATATCGAGAATACGCTGTCTGGTACTATGCTTTTCTAATGTGATGTCAGCATCATGGCATCATTGAAAACATAGGTTCAAATATTTCTATTGTAATTTATTACAGACAGGTATTTATTAACGTTTATTAGAGATTTTATTTAGCTCAAAGACTATAACGTTGGCTGGTGAACGTCACATACACATACAACAATATTGACGTCACAATAAAAAGTAATCGTTTGACAGTCTTTATGTCGATATGACCATTGTGAATTGGATTGTTAGCATCAACAAGCTGTCACGATAAGGTCTATTTGTCAATTTAAATAATGTATAAATAGTATAAAAACCGATTTTAAATTCTGTGAAGCCACTATTTCTCATGTTTTTTTAATTCCGTTGATTTCGTGGGTTGTCTTCATCGACGAATTATAGGTCCAAGGAGTAATTACAAGCTTGATATAAAGCAATTCTCCGTTAGAGTGGGTTCTCAAAATTCACGAATCCATGTACCCACGAAATGGTGTTTTGTCGGGAAACCATGAAATTTGGCCCTACACAAATATCTGATTTTACAGTATTTTTACACAGAACAACGTTCCCAGAACACAACCCTCACTCTATTGCTTTCTGGATCTGTAAGTGATTTGTAGAAATACTGAATATTTATATTTTGTTATAAAACAAAATGATGTTTAGTAAGTACTATGTACTAATAAAAGATGTGGTTGGTGCATCTCTAAAAAAAAGTTAAGTTAGCTTTGCTATGGATTTCTGTAAATAATATATTGATGTATCCCTTGCGGGTGTAACAATGTATTACTGGGCACATGTACTTGTTCAAGTATCGCTTGAAATACATGTATAACCATTAAGGGAAATATGTGTAAAACTACATAGAATAACCAATATCATGATTATCCTGGGCTTCATCCCTTCCGCTTAAAAATATAAAATCCCAAACTGATAAATATTGTTATACATCAAGACGTGTCAGAAAAAAAACACCGATCGCAAATTAATGAAAAATTCCCAGACATAATCTTTTATAAACGAGCTTTGTGTTCTCATGAATAATTTAACATGAAACAAGTTTGTACTTCTGATTCTGTCCGTATCTATCAATAACTGCTTAGAAATGTACTTCAGTAATTCCTCCGAGGTTGTCTTGCCATATTGATCATGCATCAGGTCCTAAACCAGAAACAATGAACAAGTCTTTGTATAAATGGTTACCCCCTATTCGAAAATATTCAGGTTTGTGTCCGTCTGGTGATGGCAAGTAATCAAATGATTGATTTATTCCTATTTTCAAATATTCATACTTTTGTGGTGATGACAGAATTGCCAAGGGAACCTGTACAGTTTGCTTCTGTACAAGAAATTATTCCTTCCTATATAATGTAAAAAGTAAACGTGTTCGACTTCGAAGTCATGTCTGGGGTTACATCAGTGAACGTTATAGATGGATACAATGGAAATGATAAATATGTTTGCAACGCAAAAGGGAGTGAGATAAGACTTGAAAAAGAATACGATTCGAACGATTCTATATGATGTTTCGTAACGATCCATTAAAATAAAAATGCCTGCATCAAATTGAAGCGATTCATATGTGCTTGCATTTCTTTAGAAAAAAACCCCATTAATTTTGTCGTTATTGTTCTTTTTCGACCCTTTGTTGAATTTGCCACAAATTGTTTTGCACCAAGACTTGGAACGTGTATATCGAAATAGGAATATAAACGTATTGTATGTTTTCTTTTATTTGCCAGGAAATATTTTTCTTGCGTTTGCAGTTAAACGAACAGTTAATACTGTTCAATTAAGGGTTCGGGCATATTCACGACTTTGGTACATGTACGACTGTTTCAGCAAATCTCAAGCTGGTAGTGTACATGCTGAATATCGATCTGTATTGGCTATTCTGTTCATGGTGTTTCGTCTAAGGTAGAATTTGATTGTAGTCAAGCTCATGAAATATCAATTTTCTTCCTGGTCTATGTGCTATTGTTTGTTCTTTTGATGTTATAGAGCAATATATGATATACTGTATTAAGGTTTACTATTAAACCATTTCCATATCCTACTCCGTAACAGTCCTCGGGCCTCGGGCCACTCGGGCTGATGCGGAGTTTGATATGACAATAGTCATATGCTAACCTCTAAATACAACTTTTTGTTATCTGGATCGCCGATTTAAGAATGATAAGGTAAACGGCTTTGGTCTTGTCACTTTTTACGTAATCTATGAATCGTCTTCTCCTATTCGAAAGCGATGACTTTTGTGAAGGACATTTTTGAAATTTCCGAACAAACAATGATTGAAAAATAGCATTTCATAGTATGATAATGATTAAGATATGAATTGGCTGAGAGAACCGTGTCGTAATGGGATCATATAGAAAATCTAACTCCGTTTTAATAACCAAATACGATAGAAACTCACCGAACAATTTCCATGAACAAGTTTCTGACAGCGTTTGTTTTCGCAAATTCATAGACTGTATGAACCCGCACTCGTACAGCCGGTAGACGGCGGTACAAACAACGGAATTGACTGAAGGCCTATAAATGATTACAGTAAACCCACGCTTACTGTCAAGATCGTGTCGCGGAATCTCCAACATTCGCCAATAACCACTTCCTATTTAAAAAAATGTCAACATCGTAGACATGCATGCTTGTATTTTTTATATAATGAAAGTCTTTTGAAAAATTTGTGATACTGGTGGATACTTTAATATTACAGTAACATTTTGCTTATATCGAGTATTTGATAGAGGGAGATGTGAAACACATCTCACTTTCTTTTATTAGTCCGTACTAGCCACCGAATGTACAGTAAATCAATAAATGCATTTCTGTGAAAGAAGCTGTTTAGACTAATAACACGAATAGATCGTGAGAAACACTAAACTGTATGCGTGGAGAAATATGACGTTAAATAACTTCATTTAAAGACAAAGTACAGTATTATGACAATTACAAGGAAAATGTAATTGGTATTCATTTGGCTGTGAACCTAGTATTGACCTTATGCAATTTCAGGATATAAAGATATTGGCGTTTTGTTTCTTCAAATCATTGCCGTTCAACTTACACATTATTTGTACATGTAGCTGGTGACATTTATAAATTAAACAGTTTCAGTATGACTACATTTTGTATCAATAACTCCGTAGCTATCATATATGTGTATCTGTCATTGTTACAGACATATCTACTATACCTTGAATCATCATTGAAAGAAAAACACCTTAGGGTCCTATTCATTCTATTTCAAGTGAAGAAATATTCCAAAAAGTTCATAGAGGGAGGATTATTGATACGGGGCATGGCGTAAACATGGAATATCACCACGAGTACCACAAGTGGTACCGGATTAGCTTACACTACAAGGAAACATGTTTTCGATTTCTGTCATCTGGTCTTGGTATATCCACGGACCCGGTTGTTGTTTGTTTCTATTTCTGGTGTAGATGTGATTTTAAGGATGAATTTTACCTGAGGTAATATTTGTACCGAGTCTACTATGAACCGAACAAAAGACACTTATGGTTGACACATTGCTGGTAGCAAAAGGACTTAGCGATACAAAAATTCACTGTTGTTGTCAGACTTCTGCTACAGAGTTATAATCTTTTGCAATAAATATGACTCCTTTCACGTTTCTCTCCATACCCTACTTACTTTTGTCAGTGCGACTTGCACAAAATTTTTGTCTTTTTGCCATGAAACTTGGAGACAATTTATGTATAAGTGTCACAGTGCTTTCCGCGTACTGGTATGAATGATTACGCCGGCGCTCCCTGTGGTCATTCTGAGATCGTAATTTCGTCCAAATGACCAGTCACTCGCCACGGGAGATTCGCCGTGTTAATACAGCCAAGTCTATCGGAAATAAATCGCCAAATTGAAAACAAGTAACATTGACTGCTCACCATGGTAACGGAGAGATGGTCGTTTTGTCACCGCCGACGAAGCGAGTGACCAGTGTGGCGAAGATTAATCATTCTAAGCTGTAACAAATTGGCCGTTACGTATTGGTCAGTCCATTGTGGAACCAGATAGCCTTATTCAGTCCCGTTGGTAACCGCGGTTAATGATAATGCTGTCTCTATCGTATTCAAACCTGCGACTTCCAATCAACAAAACACAAACATTAGCTACCTTTTATCTAGATATACAATCTGAATATACAAGGCCATTTGGATCGGGAAGCGTGAAGGAAGGTTACCTTTGTAGCGGGAAATAATAAGGTCACTTGCTAATAAATGCTGACATAACACATATAAGGTCACTTTTAAACGTCAACAAGTCGAATGGCAAATTTTCTTGTTTATAAATGTTGGGATTGGTTTCTCCAATATATGTACAGAACAATTTAAGTGAGTCGTTGAAAGTAAATCATTATTTACGACCGATATATCTCACCGGTTCATCCGGTCTTATTTGGCTTCCGTCAAACAGTAGTCATCTAGAATTTACAGTTCTTCCTTTGGCCATTTACATAACCTCTCGACACGGGGAACTCGTCCTTGAATATCAACAATGATTATTACAAATTAGTCAAGTGGTGAGCGACTGACAAATTCAGAATCTTCCTACCGTATTGAATGTCCGTTTGCGCTCTCGGCGAGCCGTGAATGGCATGTTTAATGAGAGTGGCCTTCCTGTTTTTTGCGACAAAATAGCTACAATTAGGCGACTACGTATAGCCAGGGAGTCGGCCACCTCCTGTTAGTTCTCGTGTAAGAGGTAGTACGTTAGCTTTTGAGCCGTCACCTGATCTCGCGGCCACATGACATTGACTGTAGAATGGATGTACTTTTGCAGGACTGAGATATATATGATATATGTCTTTAGCCATGTCAACCGGTTCATAAGTCTTGGCTATAATTTCCATTCTCTTCTGGTCAATAATCCATCAACTTGCGTTAGGAACATAGTGTTTTGATAAATACATTTAATTACAGTAATTCAAACCAAAATGACACCACGCTTTTAAAAGCGTCTGAAGGTTAGATATGTACCGCACAATGACCGCTTGTCACATGTCGTCAAAAACAATACCATTTGTATAATGTGTAATATTAAAACCTCATGGACACATTTTTGATTTTTTTATAACTAAAAATGTTAGTTTATTACCATAAAATGACCATGTTAATATTGAACACATAAAAGGTATAAGTATTAAGCCAAAAATTAACAGACCCGTTCTTATTTAAATTTATGTATGTTTGGAAGATATACAACAGTTTATGACAAATTTCATCCACAAAACACTATTGCTGATGTTAAAACTTATTAATTTATTTTGATAAAATGATTTGAGAGAGTTATTTCATAAATTGAATATACCTTATTATAAAAGTGTTTTTAAGCCTTTGTTTACTCTTGTTGTCTCCCTTTTTAACTCCTTGACGTCAAGTAAGATAACAATATTGGTTACATATCATATGAGGATTTGCTAACCGGAAAAGGGTGATACTGTATCGGAGAACATCCTTGTTTAAACTCAGCAATTGCTTTGTTATTAAACGCCACATTCAGCGCCTCAGTGTTGGTAGCTTGTCTTTACCCAAAGAGTTATTCACGGAATACAATCAATTTTGAAGCATTGTCTTTTTCTTCAAAATCTTGTAGTCATTAACAATCAAGATGTGCAGTTCTCCGCAAATTTCAGTTGTCCGCAACATGTTTGGGCTTTTGCAGTATAATCTGTCATTGTTTGCAACCAAACTTAAAATGGCGATCGACTACCTTTTTTTCTAAATGGTTAAAACATAATGAAAACTTAGAAATCCCTTTGTACGATTTATCAACGGCAAATAATTATCTCCCAGACGGTAACCAACCAGGATGATCACGTCTCTCAGAGTTGTTACACGTACGCAATTTCGGTCATCTTTGCATTTTGCTAAATATCTAACTCGGTTTTTGGCCATTCCGAGAAAAAAAGTACGTCCCTTAAAGAATACATCCTTAAAAGTGCAGAAGTACATCCTGATTTGCAATTTTCCCGTTGGACCGAGCATGGTCAGAGGGTGGACTACTGTATACCACAATAAAATGAATTTCTGAGTAAACGTATGTAATTATATATTTAGTTTGTATTTGAATATCACATTCAGAAAAAACCATGTAAAAAGAATGGCACATTTATTGTTTTCCCTACATAAGAGCAATGGTGTTTGATATAAAGGAATGCTACGCCAACAGATAGTTGTAAGTTGTTTATGTGTGTTATGCCGGATTCCGGAACTCCCAGTCCGGCAACGACTTCATTTATGTAATGGTTACTGTTCGCTCTCTTATATCCGCCCTGCTTCTGAGTAAAGCCATCCTTCATGTGGAAGTGACTGATTTGGTGATGTTTAACCTCACTGGCGTTAAAACTTTTCTGGCAAGGAATATGCTTTCTGGTCATTCTACCTTATTAAATCACCAATCAATGCCCAGCACACGACCATGAGACGAATCAACCTGACCGGAGTACATGTACCTCAGATTATTATAGTGATTGTACCAACTCTCGAATACAGAAGAATAAAGATATATGATATTACAAATATTTAACAATGCACTAATACCTGAGGTTGTTTTTATACAAAATCCCTTTGTTGTTGGAAAACGAGTGAAACAAGAAAAGAAATGACACATTACAGATGTAATATACTGGTTTGCTAACAATCCATGTTTGCATCATCTTTATTCTATCTAATAGATAAAGTTGTAACAAAATGCCATGTATGAGACGTAGACTTCCGTAATAACTGTCAGATATATTTGTTCTCCCAAAATATTAAGCGGTTTTTTATCACTTGGTGATAGTCATTGGATAATCTGAAATGTAAATGCGCTGTCCGTAAAATTAAAATGTTCATGTTTTTTTTTAATTTTGAATCGAAGCAAGAGTTAAATTTGGAGTGTTGATTACACTTCACTTATTTTAATGAAAGAACTTCAAATCATATACATTTATTACATTTCTTGAACCAAAAACGCAATACAGTTGAGAGTAAGCAGGGCTCATTGCCTAATGATTTTGTACTGTAGAGCAAATTTGTATATTGCAAACTTATTCCAAAACCAAAACAGCAATTTGAACCTGAGTAATAAGCACTTAACAGAAACCTACCGTGAACAAATATGGCTTCGTACACCAAAGTGGTAATCGGATGTTTGGTTTTGTCCTCCAAAAATATGGTTTCAAACATTGTTATCATCTACAAATGCCTTTACGAATATATCATTTGATCATACCTCAAGGACCGTTTGAACACTATATGTTTCGATACAATTTAGTTTTTGTTTTTATTAAATACTATATATGATAATGACACAGTCTTCAATTAATATATAAGTGCATGCATTCAGACAGTCCCGAATGTCATTTATTGAATATAAGGTATTCAGCGGAGATTAATTCATATCCTCTATAATTCATATAAATCAATTTATTTCCTAAAGTCAAATGCAATGTAATAGGTCGTTATGATCCGTTTATCGGTTATGTTTAAAAACTAGCATCAGACATGCGAAGCAACACTAGGTGCAAGTTGCTTATGTGATAAGTGTGTTTCCGTACTGAGGTTGTGCACTATGTATTGCCCTGCCCTTCCATAGCATCAACGGCCGCTAACAGCGTTGTGTACTTATATACCACAACCAAACACGTTCACTTTGAAATCTGATTCAGTTTTAATTATACCCATTAACTGTGTTCTATTTTAGAAATGAAGGTCACACCTGTCGAACTCATCTTAAAGTCGTAAGAAGTGTTATGCATTAAAATGAGTTATATAAAACAGTGAAGTTTGCATCACACAAAACTGCCGTGTTATGAAATACGCTGTAAATATGCCGGGTTAAATAATGCCAATAGTGTTATATTTTCGTTCTCATGTTAATTATACACTGTATGAACTAATTAATTTGACGCATTTTCAGAACTAAGGACGCCAATGCTGATTGAGCTAAGACGCCAATTATATTCCGGTGAATGAACTTTAAAGACTCCATTTTGTCTTTGTCAATTGTTTGTCCGGTTTGTGCGACCAAAACACATTCTAAAGATTTGTTAGAATTTATCCGATAACTTCTCGCGATGTTTGTTGAAGTAATTCCTTGAATTATTAATGAACTGATAATCCGTTTACATAGTTATACTGAAAAGTCACTCAACATTCAGTAATAAATAGGGAAACCGTTCAACCACATGAATGATAGCTTAATTTCAATCACGCAGGTTGAACTATATTTGGTTATGGACACTATATTCTGGGCACAACAAGGTCATGTACATAAATGTACCATATGACCAAGCGTTATTTTCACTTTTTTCATTGAATATTTGCGACATCAAAATGGAGAACAAAAGAGAGATTAAAGTAATTGTTCCGGAGAGATGCATTCCAACTCCGATAATTTGTTAACTCTCAAAAACCACACCTTTCACCTTTGATGAACACAAATAAAATTTAACCTTCGCCATATTTTAAAGATTATAATTGTCTCTTATTTTTAATCGAATTACTAAATGCAATTTTATTGTGCAACCGCTAGCAGACAATGAGTTTAAATTTATTCTAACCTATGAAATATTTATCGTCTTAAGGAAACCTTTGGTGGGCCAACCTGGTCCAGTAAGCCAATTCAGAAGTACATGTACGAAAAACTACTTGTTTTGAATCCATTAAAAACCTAACCAAACTGTGTTTGACTACCGGGTAAAGGTAACAGTGCGACCAAAACACATTATACAGCCTTGTTAGAATGTATCCGATAACTTCTGAGTCTAGTTCATCATAGGACTTTGGCATGCTAATAAATTCGTGACATAGGGTTACCTATCATGAGGATTATACTGATGACCAGTTGGAATCGCATACATGAATTTGAAGTTTGAAATTCCTATTTTAATAAGGTATGATAGTATTCAAAACAATTCTGTTCGAACATATTACATGTTGCGCGGTAGCGCATCTTTGGTAATATGTTTAAAACAACATAGACAATAGCATTTTATCGTTCTATGTTGTCTCATTCAACACACTGTTTAACCAAAATTGCGGAAAAGACTTTTTGGAAGGACCAATATCGTGTCACCTTGGTTTTCAGTTTCGTCAGGTGGTAAACGTCAATCGGAAATAATGTCATAATTCTACTTTGACGTCACGTCATGATTAATCCCTGATTATTTAAACAATTGGACGGAAATACCTGAATAGGTCGGTTGGAAAAACATTCACGTGTTATGGTTGTATAATATAGCTGTTATTGGACTAAAACAACACTTTGGTCTAAGAACTGTTTAAAACAAGAATATATATATATTTATGAATATTGAAATGGCGTCATCTTCCAGATGGCGTGATGTGACTACATTGTACATGCACAACAGTCAGCCATTTGTCATCGCCTTAGCTCTATTGTTTCATCGCTTAGAAAATGTCGTCATTTCTACAAGAAAACAGATGGTCGAAACCGACCGAGTAGTTTTGATGAACTTGTGAACAGTAAACAGAAGTAAATGCGGAGCTGTGCTGTATATGTCTCACTTAAGATTATATCCGAACATATACTTTACGCATACTGTGAATATTTGTTGAAAGCTTACTATGCATAGGTATTTCAACAATAAAGGGATCCTATTTGGCCCAGCCACTCTGCCCCCAGGGGGACCATACACTCTGTTTATATAAAACTGAGAACCCTTAGGCCAATGATGCTCCAAACCAAATTTGGTCAAAATCCCTTCATCGATACAAAAGGAGAAGGATCTATAATGTTTCCTCTACAATTGTCGGTATTCAGTACGAGTATGGATATTTTGTGAAGGGTCTGATTCAGTCATTGCAAGTTTGTGAACAAAAAGTGTTACTCATACTTTTAAATGCACGTCAAGACTAATATTTTTAAATTCAAGCCCAATTAAGAAGTTTTTTTTCGCTTTGGGATGTAAATGATGTACATTGCCAGCATTGTGTCAACTCTGTTGCTGAATTCAGTTCGTTAACTAAAATCTAAGTAATCGTAGGTAACATATAAAATAATAATTTTCTGATATGATTCATTGTTTTTGCAAACTTATATTCTAATGTGTATTCTACTCCTTCAGAAGTACACATGCACTAAGTATAAAACGTATGTTTTTCACTCGAAGATCTTGACGTGAAATGACCAAAGATTTTGAATTGTTGCTACAATGTACGTTTCGAAAATTGTGCAGATTGATTAATTATAACAAAAATGGAGTTTGATTGATCAGAACATTTGGAAACATACTTCTGAAAACCTGTGTTCAAAAACAGATAGTGTCGCGGAACAATAGCTCTATGTGATTACAGATATATTTTAAAAGGAATGCGCGATTGGCTAATCACAGAGGAAACATTGGAAAAGGAAGGGGGGAAGCAAATACTGTAAATTATAAAATATCTTGTTTCTTCTTCACTTGATAATACTCCTGTCAAATATAGCAATATTAAAATGTTCTAATTATAGAGTTGTCGGATGTTCAAACAATATTCACTAGCAACCATCATTAACTCAAAAAGCCCCTTTCCCTTACAGCTGCAATCAATCAATACATCGTCTGTTGGTGCATCTCATCTGTATTGGAAACAGTTTATAGAATATTTAAGTCTTAAAATTCACTTTGAAACACAACTCCTTAATATATAAGATACCACTCAGCTCACGACATTTACAAAGTAAAAAGCTGAGTGGCTTTTCCATTGCACTCAAATAGCATTAGCATTTTAAAGGAAATCTCCAATATATATTGAATATATAAGATAACAACAACTTGACCTTTACAAACTACAAAGCTGATCACATAGCTAGCATCAGCATTCCAAAAGACACCACTTTGTATTTACAAAATTCCATCGTATACATATGTATAATGTTTTAAGTAGTGTTTTGCAAAGAATAAACACATGTTTTCGAATACTTTGTTTTTCATTAAATGGAAAAAAAGTTGATGTTTTAACATTGCTCATTTCGATCAATGATGTAGGAAAATTGTGGTATAACGTCAATTGAACATTTTTGAACTGACAACAAATTGCTGCGCATTTGTAAAGCATCATTTGCAAATCATTGTGTATTTTGTATCCCATTAGTACAGTGAACCGGACGTGTTTCGTTTAATAAAATTACATAAGCAATGTCGGAATCTCATGTCGATAAACTGACTTCTAGACCTGCACTGTCCTCGGGGACTAATGGTTCACAAGCACAGACAACGACCTATTGGTGGCTATGATACGCAAGGAATATAAGATTCAATGCATCGGACAAACGTATTTTGATTAATTAAATCTTATCAGCAATTCTTTAGACAGACGTGTTGAAATTGTATCTACATAATTTGAAGACGAAAAAATAGGGGTCAGCATTGATACCTTTTCATAACAAAATTTGACATAAAAAACTGCGAATACAAAATACAAGAAAATGAATTAAATGTTCATTGATGAAATTCCGGAATTGTTTTTAAACACTCTGGTTATGAAAGCAAACTATTATCAAACATGGTAAATGAAGAAAATTGTTAAGAAACAAGAACGTGCTTCCTTACCTTTATAATGGTGTTAACGTAGTTATAAATGACAGCTCATTTGAAATTAAATCCTCAATTCCGGGGCAGCGATGGCCAAGCGGTTAAGGAGTCTGACATTCTGCTATCACTTGCCCTCCACCACTGGATCGCGGGTTCGAGACCTACGTGGGGCAGTCGCCAGGTACTAGCCGTAGGTCGATGGTTTTTCTCCGGGAACTCCGGTTTTCCTCCACCACCAAAACCTTGCACGTCCTTAAATGACCATAACTGTTCATAGGACGTAAAACACAAAACAAACGAACGAATTCCTGTTATTCCATACATCATTTGACATCAACTGTTTACCTTGTTCAACCCCCATTCTATTCCTGTCACATATATTCAAACATATGAACATACGTTTTTTCTTGTATGACGTTTTGTATTGCGGACAACACTAGCTACAATGTAATAGCATTGTATTGATTGATGGGAACAGTTTTTATGTCAACACGTGTGCTTCCGACTTTGGTTCAATAAATGGACAATACATCTATACATTGTACGAACATTGATATTTTGTATTTTTGGAGTAACATTGAACAGGTCCTAACGTAGGGATACATTGTAAGATTCTTCTAAATTTGCAGCAATGTCTCAACGGTATGCATTGAAGCATGCCAGTTAATCAACGTTGTACTGACTAGTAAATGCCAAACTTGTACAAATGAAACCCCAAAACACGTACAACCCTCAATCTTTTCTGCGATATATATAGCACTATTATAAAATATTGAGTCACGAAAAACGCCATCTTGTTCATTGTGCAAGTCAGCAATCTTAGACGGCTTCAGGGGCACAGCAATTGATAACGATCACTCTGACTAAGGCAGATTCTGTCTGTGATGTGACAACTTGACGCGTACACAGTAGCATTCGGGATCCCTCGGTACCAAGAGGTATGAGTTGTCTTCACATCTTCCCTTCCATCATTCAGAACATGTCCTCTGCAGTTTATGGCCAGAACATCTAAATATTCCATACCAGATCACGTAAACTTTTGAAATCAAACATAAATAATTTTCTAAAGTTCATTGCATGTTCTGATATATATATATGTAGTTGCTATTTACAGAAATGTGATAACATAATTGATGGACTTATTTAAGTAGTAACATTTCATACATTTTTAACTACGTGTTGTTTATATGTTGTGTTCATGTTTAAAGGCTTCTGCAAACGTTTTGATTTTGATATATCTGTTTCAGGCTAATCAATAAAATTCTTTGAGCTTATATATACGTATCTGTGTGTATTAATATTCCGCACCAGTGAGAAACAATACTGCATCACTCAAACAATCGTCTCGCAGAGGTTTGGTGTATTTCCGAAACAATTGCTCATTTGTGACACTCCGACACAGAAGATTGATTGCTTGGTTCTGCAGAAAAAACTGTTTTTACTTTTTTTCTTGTGTTTTATTGTTGATCATGTTATTGCAAAAATCCTCGGAGAAAGCTTTTGTCATGAGATATTTTGAGAGAGACAATTTGAGTTGTCAGGCTGCACGTCATTAGTCAGGTCAAGCACTTTTGAGACATCATAAATCTTTCTCAATTTCGTTTTTGAAATTACTTTATTTGACATTTTATTAAATGCCGAGAGCAGTACCAGCGAGATGTCGAATCATCAGAATTCCATTTGAATATTCCTTTATTTATTCCCCAAGAAATAAATAAAGCTACAAAAAATTTCTGTGTGACGCCTAGTCAACAGGGCTGTAATTGCTAAAATAAACAGAGGTATCGACAACTTTTACACTGCCTGTCTACCAAGACTAAAACATGAAGTCAGCAGCTGGTACACGTAGCGTTTACCTGTCTATTGTCATATATTACGTAATGTTCAATTCGTTCAATTCGCATTGAAACATCAAGCTCTTAAGTTTCTCCTTTACTGGCTTTAAAAAAATATTCCAAACGAATTCTGTATATATTATGGTGAATGTCGACTGATAAATATTGCTAGATCACATGATGACATGTTTTACCTATGGTGCGACATTATTACTCGACATTGGATCCACTGGTTACATTTGTACCTCTACCACTGTGTTATCATTTAACAGAAAACATTGTGTATGGCTTGATATGAGATAGGTTAGATCCCTCATCGATCAATGCTGACTTAATTCAAATTTGGCCTAACTTCAAGGCATTCGATTTCATTTGGCATTGGGTAAAGGAAAGGGCCGCGGTGGCCGCGTGGTTAAGGCGTGGGTGGGTTTATTTCCCCGATATTCTTGATTTCCTGTACGATCAAAATATGACACGTCCTTAAATGACGATAGCTGTAGCTAGGACATAAAACACAAACAACACAAAACCAAACCAAGCATTAAATCAAGTTACTAATGAGAAATGTTGCGATGTTACATGATACAGTTTGTAGAAAGGGCAACCAATATGTCTCATGACAAGTCATACATGTAACTGTGGTAGTACAATACACCGTTGGCAGTTGATGCCACCCATGGACCTTATGTCGAGCAGTAGCCAATGGTGTTGCGTGAGGGCATGTCATTGATAAGACAGACAACCACCCAGACCTCACGTCAAGTCATTCAATGTAAATGTGACATTAAAACACGAAAACACGAAATTGGTAGAACAGCAAACCCCTGGAACCGTGTCAAAAATAATTGATACTCATTATAAACACACACTTTACTCATAAAAACGCAGACCAAACGCAACCATCTAAACGTTTCACGCTATGACAAAAAACCTTCGTTGAGCATAATATGAACTCGTTTTAACTATAAGTTGATATATAATATGTTACAATGTACATACATTTGTAATGTCAGAAATGCTATTTCCAGTTGTGCGTTTTTAAGTGTCGAGGATATTTCGAATACAATAAAACCTATCGTGATTAAAGACCACATATCGAAAAAGACAACCTGTTTACAATGACCAATAATAACTAACATAAACAGAATTATAGGAATGCTTTGTTTCTTCGTGATAATGATAATCTAAAGGACAAACTTTCATGAAGACTTTACTATTTCTATTTCCCTTGTGTAGTCTTTATAAAGCAATATTCCACTGAACGTCGCATAGCAATTGTCGTGTGCATACATGCACATCATTGCACAGACATTGTAATGTAGTGGAAACGTCATGTGATCCGATGTCAGGACGTGTCCCATCAGAAAGCATGCAGGAATTGACCCTGAGCTTTTTCAAAACTCATGTACGTACTCTTTCTCTTTCTCTCTCTTCGACAGTCTTTGTTTTCCGTCAGCATCTCCCAGATCACTTTAACTATCAATATGTCGAAAAATGCAGGACCACTAGTCTCAATAGACTAAGTTCGCATGTCATGTAACGTATTTGTTGCATACAACATATTAAATTGTATAAACTGCTCGGGCATTTAATAATCACAACACAGTTATGGACCAGGAATAATACGGTTCTTATTAGCGTGCTCTAATATTGAACCATGCTTTTTTTATATGTGGTTTATTCCAGATAGATCTTATTCTCAATGTTTTGTTACATTTTGATACGAACTGTACAACGATTTATTTCTAATCTGTATCTTCTCTTCTGTCATTATCGTCAGCATTGTTGACTCGCCTGTTAAATACCCAAAATGAGGGGTTATGACCTTAAAGATATGTACCACCAACTTTAACAAGTTACTGAAACAGTCGGGGAAAAAAGATCGATATTTTGGACTCACTCCCTGGCACAGTTAATGATGAACTTTCATATAAAGAAAATTAATATTAAGCAGTTTTGATCAGCACATCTGTTTTGTTCCCTGTTCCAAATCATTATTTTGGTAACCAAATTGCGGACCCAGAAAAACAAAGCGGTTTAATTTTTTATGATTACAAAAAAATCATTGTAATTGATTTCATCCCCTGACTCCCAAAATGCACTTACATCTCTTTCATCTCGTTAAATACAAGAGTAGAGTGGGCTGATACGGCCGTGTGTTAAAACTAAGAAAGTGTCTTATATCTCAAGCAGTAACATCAAGTGTGGAAGTCGAAAGCCAACAGAAGAATCGTTTACATTACACAAGTCAGTTAAAACAGATCGGCTGTCAAATATTGAGGAAATTTGCGATGATAGGATTATTCTTAATCGCTGTAATGAATCAGCTTTATTGAAAAGAGCTCCAAGAACATGGAAACGTTTGTTTTACATGTTTTATTGATTTACTTTATCAAGCATCTTGTTCACGCAGATTCGCATACTTTCGAAGGTTGTTGGACATTACTTCAACAGGTGATAAATGAGTTAAATCATTTTGTGGCACCATCACAAAGCTCGTTCATAATCTGTGGTGGCTTGTTCTTTGTCTACGAAGAAAGGTTGCGCCAGATTTGTTAAGTATCACCATTTCCTGTTCGATCCGATTGAACTAAGCGTATGTGCCGATCAAGATGCGATCTGAGAATAAAAATCATCCACCGTTATCATTATATTGTTGCCAACTCCACAAAGACATTTCTTGTTACACTGCTAACGTAATAATAGAAAGGAGGTGAATAGCGGAAAATTGAAGTAACGGAATGATAACGGTTCATATGTTCTGGCTGTTGTTTCGAGCAAGCCTTTCTCTGTACGTGTGGAAATTGGCATAATTATATATGTACAAGGCCATACACATAAAGGGGCACTCAGCCGTCTTTGCTGACAGATGGGCGTGGTATTGTTCGGCGTAATGCCCAAATAAGCAGATACCAATATGCTAGGTCAGATGATTAATTCGATTTTACTATCAGAACAGTATTTGTAAATCGGATAAAGCTCCGATCGATGCTTTAATCAATGTTAAGGGACTAGATTTCATCTACAAGGCTAGGATTTAGGGGCTAATTATCTACGAATCTAAGGTTAAGGGGTTGGCTATCCAGAAGGTAATGATTTAGGGGCTAGTTATCGCATACAAAGCGATGACGTACGGGATGTTTTTACTGCATCATCAACAATGAAATGGTTAAGGTTGCTTATTGTCTACAAAGTAGGGGTATAGGGGCAAATTATCATCTAAAATGCAATGAATGGGGTTTAGGTAATTCAAATGTGTAGTAGTAAAGACTGGGCAGGCCGTCAGTATAAACTAACCGGACCGGATACAGTGCCGTGCTACATGACCTTGTCCAGGTTAGAACATTTCAATAAGATTGTATTTTAAAGTGGCCACTAAATTTCCCCATCTTCAATCCGTGCATACTGTATATCAGATAAGGCATAAAAATGACAGGGTGAGGATGGCCTTAACTCCAACTTCTCATTCGGAGACAAAAAGACCAAAGCATATGTCTCTTAAAGCCTTTTGTTAAATTGTCAAATAAACGTACACGAAATCAAAAATATGTAGCTCATCTAACTTAATTGATAATTTGTTTGATTTTTTTTCACGGACATGTATGAACTATATCATGGCGTAATATTGCGGGACCTTTGTATCTGATGACATGTTGATGTGATGACGTGGAAGATACAAATATAAGCTCTATATCAGATGTAAATAACGTTATGCGGGATAATCAGACGAACTTTATACTTAATGAGAATCTTACGTATTGTTGCGGAGAATATAACAATTTTAATTAATAGTGGCATGGTGAAAATCATACTTGAAGTTGTCAGCGTTTTGTCTGATGGCATTGAAACATATTTCGCCATATAAGTTTAGTCTTTACATCACATAACCAAATGTATGTATGTCATAATTTGTTGTCCGTTTTTTTTAGATTACACAAATCTTTTACTCATATACTCATATACATATATCAATGTTCCCGCTCAAAACCCAAGCAAACACAATCACAGGTGAAAAACACGCATTGGTTTTTCGTCAAGTAGTCAACTCTACATGAAGACATTGGGAAGCATTACTATTAAAATGTACGTTGGTCGTAGCTCATATTACCTAAGTAGTTTTATGGGTTTACAAATACATGAAGTACTTAGTTTGGATGAGATCGATTGCGAGTATACATGTAGTTGCATTGTTTTCAAAATATCCCAATTGTTTCAGATGTGGTATTTACAGAAATAACATTAAAAATATCTGTAATATTAGGAAATAACCACTTTACATACTTCAATTAGTGACTTATTGCCGTTAAACACAATGTTATTTCCGTACTTTTCTTTACTGTACATGTTACAGTTAAGAAAGGCCACCGATTTTCTGAAACTACAATGCTCATTTACATGGTACAATTCCAATATATGATATTTTAGTGCGTCCACCACGTTTCCCCTGTCTTAGATCATGACATCTTCACACGCCCATGAACTTGACGGTTTCGGTGTGATGATCTATCAGAGTACTCGGTAAAGCCACCATTTTGTGTGTGATGGTCTCACAGAGTACTTGGTGAAGCCACCATTTTGTGTGTGATGGTCTCACAGAGTACTTTTGTGTGTGAGAGGGGGCTGGGGATGATCCACACTGTCTTTCTTTTTCTTTTGTTGTCTTTTCAATTTCTTTTTTTTGTTTTGCCGATTTTTAGTTCTGATAGCGTTCTTGCATGTTCAAGCTTTAGTTTTTATGCAACCTATTACGTATAGGAATTATTCACTTTCATTTAACTGAATCATATTCTCTGTAAAGCTGCCAGTATAGATGACAGAAATTTCTCATGTATTGACGTACCGGAAGTCAATGCAATTCGTGAGTGCTGTGATGCAATGTCCTGTACCCGTGGCATGTCAGTAAAATAACATTAACTTGTGAACAGTTACTGTCGTTTAGACACATATTGCATTAATTTAAGGGCGACAACCACGCCATGTGTCATCAGGGTGGAAAATAAAAAGTTCATGTTTGTTGAGTAACTGATTGTGTAACTTGGTTTTGATCCCGCTAGGCATTTCCTGATACATTTAAACCTACCATACAACAGGAGTAATCACCTTCCGATGACAAGATACGTACAAAACTTCGATGTTTTCATATTGATATGAATTTGCATTTTTAAATCACGTACATAAATGTTATATATATGTATACTCTTTATTTCTTTAGTCATGTACATGTAACACGCAATGATCAAGACAGGACATATATCAATTGACAGATATATTCATCTACATATTTCAAAATGCATATGTAAAAAGAGAGCAAATTATTGAGTTGTTTTATGGAACCAACCTTCTCGTTTACATAGGAACACCAAAACGGTCGTGAGTCTTATTTCTGTATATCGGCTGTGGCTTGGAATCTCTGCGCATGCGTTTCATTAAAAAGATAGATTACAGCTAAAACCAACACGGAGTGGAACGGATGCTAGTTACTTTGTATTTGCGATTTGTAACACTTTTTTTAAGAATAATACGTTTAAATCCCCCACCCGCCCAATCGCTGCAGGTCGGGAATCGACAAAAAGAATAAACATGATGCTACCCACTACATGTGTATCGTAAGAGGCGACTAACGTGTGAAATTGGGATTTGCTATTTGGGACACAAAAAAGACCAAAATAAATATGCTGCATCCATTTCAACAATAGGGATTTTTTTCTTTCTCTTTACTCTCTTAAACTGAATCACTCGTTGTCAGTATGATGTGACCGGACGGAATGCTGTGCTGGGTGCCTTCGACATGGTAATTCAGTGAGATAGCACTATAAATTCGGCATCAGATTCGAGCTATCACAAGGAGGCAAATACACCAACATAACCTGGCACCTACACAAGCACGCATACACAACACACATGGAGGCACGTCATTAAATAACCTTAGGACGTTAAACAAAATACACCTTAATCCGACCCACCCCCTTTAACACAAAAACAAATAACAACAAAAACGATGAAGCAAATCTGTAATGACAAATGGTCTTTTCCTAATATAAAGCAATATCCTCTGTTAGGGAAAAGCTATCCCCAAGAAAAGACGTTAGATCCACATCGTTACTTTTTATAAGAAGAAAGATGAAGTTCGATTCATATTTACGATAAAAGTAATTTATAAAATGAACTTTCCCTAACAATCTGCATAGATCCATCGCGATGTAACTGACATTTCTTTGAATGATTGGATAACGTTCACCCTGTATTGCGAATCGGGCAACAAGACCTTGGTTCTGTTGAACAAACATTTATCAAAATAAGACGAGTCAATTTCTCTTGGTGTAAAAAGTCATCCGGGGAACGCTGCAATTTCATTAGTTTTGAGAAAATCGAGAACTGCAGTTTGAAATCCAATGAGTTTAAAGAGGGTTGGCCCTGTTTCCACTCGCATTGGGTCCCTTTGGCTTCATTTACATATATCCAAGTCTTTATTTTATGTCACAGAGCTTGACGTAGGCATGCATAGAATGGCTTAGATAGATGTACTCCATTAGTAGAAATTGGCCCAGGTATGGCATAGCGGTAGTTAAGAATAAGCTAGATTATTTGGCTATCATATAGATTATAGAGAGCACAACATGTCCTGTTGGGGTATCGGCTTCAGAGCATTACTTTTTGTTTGTTAAATATTAACTGCTGTGAGTATATTATGGTGAATTTGGATTGGTTTGTTTTTATTTCACCTCCTATTAACAGCTTTAGTCATTTAAGGACGTGCCAGCCTTTGGTGTCAGCCGGAGTTCCCGGAGAAAAACCAATGACTAACGGCCAGTACCTGGTGACTGCCTCACGTAGGTCTCGAACCCGTGACCTAGTGGTGGAGGGATAGTGATAGCAGAATATCATACGCCTTAACCACGTTCCACCGAGGCTACATATATTATGGTGGAATATGTACCAACAAAAACATACTGAAGAAAACAAATAATTAACATCAGAGGAATACGTTATTAATTAAGTGCAGCATTTTTAAATACGTGTGATACATTTCACTATAAGTTACTCGCAAAAATTAATCATCTTTGAAGAATATACTATGTCAAATCAGTCGGTATACATTCCACATTTTCCTTTTACAACAGTTAAGACGTTTGGTATTTCCTCAGTTTCATAACACGAAGAACAAGGTATAATCAACGTGCTAAAAGGTTTTCAAGATGGGAGGAATAGTAAGTAGAAAGGCTTGGTTTCTGTCTCTTAGATTTAACGTCCAAGGCCATTTCATGAAGTGCCTCATTGTGTGTAATATATGCGCTTGAGCCGGTTGCGTTATGTTGGCGCATTTGCCTCTTTGCAATAGCGTGGATCTGATGCCAACTTTAGAGTGTTAGCTCATCTTGCATATACCCAGTACAGTGAAGTTATCAACTTGTACAAATTATACTGACAAGGGGTAAAATACATGTAGTTCTTAATTTAAAGCTGAACGTCAAGCAGAGAGTGAGACAAACCCAAACATTTCAAGGACTCTGTCTTCGTCAGGTGACAGAACCCATCACCTGGACGAACACTCAATCTTAAGACAAAAAGCAAGGAATTGCTAAGTAAGGCGTTAGGAAATAAAAACGTCTAGAAATGAGAGAATATATAACTATCCAAAATGTTGCAATGGGTGCAGCAGATTAATTTTGGTAGCGACTGTGTCTTCATGCAGAGGACACATTAGGAAATACCGAACTCTGCTAGAGTTTAACACCTACGTTGCCTCTAAAATGTACAACATGCAGTAATACACAGCAGGTAAGTGAACATACATATTCTTTCGAAAGCCCCGACTTACAAGGGGACCGGGAATAAAGAGGTTCTAACATTTACTGCTATATTTGTAAGGAAATCTGATAAAACAATGTTGGTGAGAGATACTTACATATAAGGAGAGCTCTTGGAATAAAATATTCTATTTTCTGAGAGATACTTCCATATAAGGAGAGCTCTTGGAATGAAATATTCTATTTTCTGTAATTTAATATGATAACGATCCAAATGAGAGTAAATGGTTGTGTTATAATTGCCCTGACAGAATCTTGCCAAATACATGTTAAAATGGCAGCCGTTTCCAACAATATATTTGTATTTGGGTAATACATTGTTATAAAGTCATCTAAGGTTGATAGGCTTCCAGTCAGAGGGTAAATTGACTGAGTCCAGTGACCATCGGAAAGGAAGCACAGGATGGAAGCAGTAGCCTTGATTAGTTCTTTCGAGATTTCAGGCTGATTTTTTCAATGCCAGAAAGTTTTGCTAGCATCTCAATTTTGCATGAGTTAAGCTATCCCTGAGGGAGAGATGTTAAGGCCTATATGCAAGGGCAATATTTATATCGGGCAATATATCCATCAGAAGTTGTCTGTCGTCTTATTCTAGAGAAATCTGAATTGATGTTCATATGTTTGACATCTGTCCAGAATCATATCCATTAACTGGTACTGTGTTATAGTATCAAGTCAGACCTAGCGTTGCACAACATCTAAAATATCTGGGCATTTATATAATACGATGATAGGCGTAACAGGAACATATTATTATGATTACTCCTGCGTGATTTGCTCAAATAATAGTTCTGGATATTACGAATTCGCAGCACCTATGGTAACATGAAGGCGGCGTCCGCGGATCATAAGCCACTTAAAGACAATCTCACTATAATATCATAACACGGTATCATAAAGCTCAACCCGGACACTATCATTGCCGCCAACCATTCACATGGTATTTGAATGCTGAGATAGTACTATGAAATTGCCTTCATATCCGCGCTATTACAAGGAGGCAAGTACACCAACATACCCTGTCTCCGGCAAACATACACATATACACAACACATATGGAGGCACGTCCTTAAATCAATTTAGTTGCTGATAGGATGTTAAAGCATGTACAACCAAACAATTCACAGAGAACAATACGTATATTGTACCGATTGTTAAGACTTTGGCTTGTCTTAGTCGGGAACAGAACCCATGCCATTGTCCGTGTTGGTCAACACTCAACACGAATGCCAGGCGAGGTAAAGGCGGATAACGCGTTAGGAACTGCAAACAAAAATGTATAAAGGTGAGAAAAATGCTGCTATAGCTTTCTTTCTGGTTGCCCTTTCGTTTCCAGGTAGAGGTAACAAAATGTCTAAATATTCAGGGGTAGGGAAAGGGTTCGGGTTTCTTACATAAGCAGCCTCTTACGAACCATGTAGTGAGTTACAGTAGATATATTTGGTTTCTTAATTGCCATCCTGAAGGGTCAATGGGGATACAGAAGTGAGACTGGTTCCACGATTCCAATGAGGATTAAACAGGTACCTAGTAGAAAGTGAAGTTGGTAATCGAGAATGGGACCACATGTCTTTTGAAACCGTTCACTTTGATATCTTGTTCAGAGTATAGCTGATACCATATCTACAAGGGATTCATGGTTAAAAGCATCTAAACTTGAATAGATTTCTGTTTTAAACATTAATACATTACTAGTCTCAAGATGACTTAGAAGAAGCTGCTGACAGGTATAGTATCTATATATGGAGTTCAACTGTCCTATCCTATTCCCTTATCCTTTCTTTGTCATTTACTATTCGCAGCGCCAACACCCCTTGCACCTTGTAGAATTCCCCTTAAACCTAGTCATGTTAATTACCCAATGTTTTATCCCTTATCCAATATATTTCCTAATATCCGATGACATGCTACCTCAGGCAGACAGCACAATAGTGTTATTGTCAACCCATCCCCGAAACTGCTGTTCCCATAAGGCTTGAGACCTTACAGTGTGTATGTCACGAGGTTCAGTATACGGCATAATTTGGTTACCGAGTGTAGTTGATACCGAATCCAATACCGACCGGCATATAGGGAGTATGCCATTTGTCAGACAGGTCTACAAATAACATTTACCTTATAGCTATAACAGTGTCTGCGCTACGCATTTGCACAACATTGTTGGAAATTCGGTCTGGTTTTGAAGAAAGAAAACTACATAATGTATACGTATGGCAATGCTGATGGGTCTGGCTTGTATTGTCCGTCCATCTGAAACTTTACGAAATCCTCTGAAAATTCCCGATTAAGGCTTAAACAAAGGTTACCAGAGGGATTGATTGCATTTTTAATAGCAATTCCGTATCTGCACTTTAGTAAGTTTGGAGTATTGCGTCCACACTAGAGCAAATGTCAGAATAGAGACAGTGTCCACAGATGGTGGAGCCACTCAAGGGCAACTTTAAAGTGCCACCTTCGTTGAATGGCACCGCTTGGACACGTTATCACGACACTCCACACGATCATATAATACTGAGAAAGGGTTAAACAGACCTTAGGGATACCGATTTCAAGATAAACGTCAAGCAAGGAACAGTAAGTATCAGGTTTTAAGAGTTCGGTTCGCCTTGGTCAGAGAACAGAACATTTACCGCTTGGACGAACGTACAATACCAAGGTCAATGCAAAGTATTGCCAAGTCAGGAGTTATGACAGAAACAATTGAGAAAATGGAGAAAAAAATATATTTATTCCAAAGGATGCAATGGGGATGGCAAATATATTTTTATCGCTTTCGTCTCTCCGATGTATAGGAGATAATAAAGAACTGAACGTATACAGGGGTTTCCATCATTCAGTGGATAACATCAGCACAACAGATATTTTCGGTTTGCCTTGGTCAGAGAACAGAAAAGTTACCGCTTGGACGAACATACATAAGGACTAGTAGTTAGCGCCTGATAAGGCAGCTCCTGCGAATTCCTCAAAATTGTATTGAATAATATATATATGCTAATTGTATTAATCATATCTATGTACTGTTAAGCGCTTTAGAGTGGCTTATGTTAGCTAGATAGGGCGCTATATGAAATGTTGTATATTATTATAATACCAACGTCAATGCAAAGTATTGCTAAGCAGGCGTTATGAGAGAAACGATTAAGAAAAAGGACAGAAAATATAAATATTCCAAAGGATGCAATGGGGACGGCAAATATATTTGTATCGCTTTCGTCTCTCCGATGTAGAGGAGATAATAAAGAACTGAACGTATAAAGGGGTTTCCATCATTTAGTGGATAAAATCAACACAACAGATATTTTCATGAGAAAACTGTTGGCACCGACGAAAGGTAGAAAGGTAAAGACTCCACTTGTGATTTAGGAAAATAACGGATTAATTTCGCTCCAGTCTCTGTTCCTTAAGCAGACATAACATACGAACTTCCCAATGTTACAGGAAGTCCAAATTAGTTGCCGTTTTAGATACACGTGCAGTGGTTGAATGTATGAGGTCTGTTTCTTAGTTTCTGCTGTCGCGTCCACATAATTCGCCCCTTACGATAGTGTATTTGGATACAACAAGTATATTCTTTCTCCGAAGCTGCACTGGCTATATTGTTAAGGTTTCCGTTATCTATCGCTTCGTTAAGATTCACCAGGTGTGCTGGTGACAATATTGATTACTACCTTTGGTATATTTAGGGGAAAGTGCTCTAATTATATTACTAGACAGCCAATCGCATCATGTCCTTTCCGTAAATATATTTAGGATCCGTCGGTTACAATTCGTATATCAGGAAGTACACCTTATGGCGTAAATTATCTTTATCTATGTAACAGGGCGTCGTTGAAGCAGCAGACACATTTAGGACGACATTGTGTCCGCCTTTCAGACGGTCCTTTGTACAATATTCCCCTGGGAACTGACACAATATTTCAGACAGATATATGTCTGCTTGTTACGACGAAAATGTGTCACCCTCGTTTGTGTGTTAATATCTGTATAATTTTATGTTTTAACTATGTATATTTACGAAGATATTTTGAAAAAAATCAAACCACAGACAGATAACAATGTAATTGAATGTCAGATGAAAGGCAAAGTGTTGAGCCAGCTATTACCAAATAACTAGCACTAGTGTAACTATACACATCTGTACATGTCTTAAGTGAAATATTTAATTGCTGTATTAACGTAAACATAAAAAAGATAAAAATGCTTTGCTTGCACAATCCCAATTGCCTTTTTGAATTAGAGTTTCAAAGTTGTCAATAAATGATGACAAAGAGTAATCGTACTGTTTGTATTCTTACTATGCTGTATGAGACAATTCTGTATGATACAATAAAACTTGTGACTTTTACGCAGTGAAATATCTTCACTGCATTGAAGATAATAATATTAACAACAATGAATTGGTAAATCTGATTACTGGAAATACATGACGGTATTCGGATAGTCTGCAAAATGAAGACCACGCCTATTAAAATTAAATGGGGGCAATATTAGGAGTGTTTGCATAATTTATATAACCCAAGATAGGTATTTGTATAAATAACAAAAGACGTGCAATATTTTCTGAACAAATATCTCTTACCACAATAGCAAATGGAATGGTATAGTTGTTTGGATGACCGAAATGACGTGCGGCGTTGCTGCAAACAAATACAGTCATAAAATACCACGTGAGGACGGCAGGCTTTGGAAACTAGTCTTTTCTAGACAATAGGTGACCTTTGAAAATGTAATTTAAAGTGAACTTCAGATATATTCATCTTTTCTACTCGTGGTTAGGATTCGAAGGTTTTCTCATGCCTCGTGGAATTCATATCATATTCAAAAACTAATAAGGCATATCCGATTATTTATATGTCCAATTAGTCCTCGTTACTAGGAATAAGATCAATATTGCCTTGTGCATATAAAATGAGTGTATGCTAAATAGAACAATTACTAAGTTGTTATGGTTTTCAACAGACGCCACCGAGACGAGAAACCACAGATACAGACGACTTCCGTATTGTTCTTTTCTGTTCGTCGTGATTGCACATGTACCATCACCAGTTTCCACTAACTCAGCTTGTCGCAGAGAACCAGATGAGTGTGAATCAAGTCGTCATGATAATTGCTATGTTAGAGAGTAATGCATAGCGCCGATGTACACGTCTTGATTTACCAAGCCTTCCATTGACGTATCTGTGCAGCAAATTGTGGTGGAACCGTATCCGGATTATGTAATCCTTTGTAGATACGAAATGGTATAATTGCTTAATTTGCTGCTTGGTCCTGATTGGTTGAACCATTTAGTTGAAGTTATATTTTTTTCTAGAATGTTTTAATATTCTACGTTGTACATTTTGTCTAACCACAAAACATGTACATTGAAAATATTGTTTTTTATTGTTCGCTTAAAAGACGGATACTCTACAATCAATAAAGCCCTTACTTTCATGTACATGCATTTTTGAGGATATGGTGTATACTTTCTGGGAGGTAACGTAACTGAGGTTTACTGACGAGAAATTGACGTTATTTTGTTGTATTTTTACATACCTAAAACAAAATGTAATGAATAAATAACTAATGTAAAGATGAATTTGCAAGAATATTGCCCAGGAAAGTTACCGTAACTAGTCTAATAATCGCCAAGGCAAAACCAACACTTGGAAAATGGGAATTACGACCGCATAAAAGATGGAAGCTTCTTCCGTAGCCAACCCTGACTGACTAACTAGTTTCTTGGTCAACAGGACACAGCCGTCCGTGCAGAAATAATTCCTGTTATACGGACATTGGTGTAGCACAAAGTGTCAAGATTGATCAAAATTGAGAAGAAGAAAAGCAGGACGCACGGTTGGGAGGGGTTACTCGGTAGTCTCAAATTGATGTCTGTATTTGAAGTTTACTCAAAATCAGCGAAAACAAAAATAATCTGATGCTTATCTGTAAGACCAAGTCACGTTGGCTGAAGTGGCATAAATATGGCAAAAACTCTTTTAGCTGAAATATCCACACTTGGGCCTAAGTACCCATGTACAATACTTTCCTGAAACAATGCTATGTTTCACAGAAGTTGTAATCTTAAGCAAATGATACACAGATACACAATGTAGTTCATGTAATAAAAAATGGGCATACCATTTGCATTCCGTATATTACAATTGCTATTCAAAACAGATATATACACGAACATTACTATCATGGCAAAGTAAGGTGCCGGAAAGGACCAAGATCGCGCATCATGTCAAAAGCGGTCGAAAGCAGATGTGAGTTTAATTGTGTGTAGATCAACTGTTATTTGATTTCTGTTGAGACGTTATTGCATTTTAAAGTTCTGTCAAGTCATAAAAAGTCTATCTCACCAGGCTGAACTTTTAGGACATTTAAAACCATTAATATATGTTCCTTTAGTGTGCTTTATTCATACAATTGTCTGAAAAATTCAGCATATTCTGTCAACGTGTGGCATTGTTTTGACGTTCTGCACAGCTGCAGCAGTGTTGGTAAAGGGTTAACACCGGAAAGAATATGTAAAATGCGTTTCCCAATTCATCAATAATTCATTGTATACAAGTGCTCAGTATTGAATTTTGGGATACAAATCGTACTGAATTATCATCCTAAACATGTCGACATCTAATTAACTATGCAACGCTGCATACAAGTTATTAGTATATGCATTGCAAATGACGGAACCTTCTTAAATAATTACGCTTGTACTTTTTTGTTTTATAGAGCTATTTAAAGTAAGTTATATGTTTCCTTGCGAAATTATCGATTTTTGTCAGTGAAATGAGTTGTACGTCGTTGAGATACAGGGGTGACTGGAAGGGGACACTTAAGTATTCCCAGCAGGTTAAATTACGGTAGGTTAAGTTAGTAATGTGTGATACAGGAAATTAGGAACGGGTTATATAATCATTGTATACAAGAATGGACAAATATTCTCAATCAAAATCATCGATTTTTCTCTTTATTTTAGGAGTCGGCACGTCGTAAATTTTGCTATATTACCCGAAAAACACGAACCGATATCACCAGCACAACTCTTAGATATAATTGGAGGTAAAGCTATGTGAAATCGTTTCATGATTTTTTTTCTATTATACAAGGTACATGTAAAACAAACCATTCAAGCATTGCACAATTTATAACGTTCATGGATATCTGAACGCGAATCAGTTACGTCCGTATTGCATGAAATCCGCTTGGACTTCATGTTAAATATGGATGAAACCGATTTTCGTTCATACCGTCTGAAATGTTAAAAATAAAACATGTTCAATACGTATATTACATTCTAAAGTGATTATCATAATCGATCTATATGTAAGAATTCCTTTAATTTGTAGGAAATGATTCGTCTATATCGTAGGCCTAAATGCAAACGACATTAAAGGAACAGAATAACGTCTCCGAAATGTTTGCTCCTTATACGATGACTCGAGTTTTTGGAGGGAGGCGGGAAAACTGCAGAACGATACCGATCATGTTGCATTCATATTCTAATAAACGCAATTTCCTCTTATTGTGTTTTACATAGGTAACAGAGGCTGTAAAGATATGAGAAACGGGTTGTAGGTGATCGATTCGTATGCTTGTTTGAAGTGCAGTAGCGAACAGACATTCAATGAAGTGCCTGTTGTAAAAATGCTTACTTGTCAATTTATTTCATATTGACTTCAAAATGGAACAAACCAAATCGATTCTGACAGATTTTCAACGTTATACAATGACGTCACTACTTATGTCGTCTCAATCAGCAGAAAATAAATACGTTGTATTCAGATGTATAACACAACATATGTGGATTTTTATAATAAAAGAAACTTAAAGTATACGACATACCCTATTTTGTATACATCAATCTCCTACTTGCCAGAAAAGCCCTTGCTTTTACTCCCACAGACCTACAGCATTGAAGCGTACACTATTGCTATGTTCGTAAGAAGTGTGCGCGCTACGTACAGTTGTTAAGTTCCAATGACAACTGTTTAAGTCCTGCATCTAGGAATTATCGCGGAATTTTCTCTTGGACGAGCAATTGCACATTTTCAGCAATGCCTCTAGGAAATGAATGCTTACGGATGAGTTGATCTCCAAGATGAAACATATACGACTGCGGAAAGTGGTTGGGATTTGTTCTATAAGTGTAATACTGGTGCGTTTGTCTTCGTTATGCTCAGCTTTGTTCAATATTCTGAATCTCGGAGAATATTGCGGGCTAAAATTTAGACCTGGTCTTATGGATAATCATCGGGGGCAATTTTGTGGTGTTTTTTTCCTCTCGTGTCTGACATTTCGGAAATAGACGTATCGGCATATTGTGGATTTGATATCCTTTCATGCGCGAGAGAACGTCGAAAGTAAATCACACGCACATTATATAAGGGAGATCTCACTTTAATACGGATTTAATTTCAGGAATTTATATTCTCCTGGGAAATTGATCCCTTCAGATAAAACCTCTTAAATACAAACTCATACTTGGAACATGTCAAACGCTAAATCTGAGAGATGACGATCGGAGTTGTTCGCCATACCTCACACATAGCGATGTGTGTTGTATGATTCATTCAAACGAGCCTGAACATACAGGAAATAACTATAGCGCTATGAATGATATGAATCGCATGAAATGATAAATCGGTTATATAGTTTCAGCTACAAATCAGAACTACCAATTTAAGCCGCTAAGACAAAAAAAAATAGCCTGGCTCAGTGTTTTAGCAAGCAACTGTCTGGCATTCAATTTATATGGACAGTCTTTCTCAGTAATATAAAGATGTGTTTATAAATGAAACGTACATGAATAGCTTTGAATCCACTCTTTGGTTCCCGAATGTGACGTACAACATTATTTTAATTTCAGTTTTATAAAAAAGCGAGTATTTATCTATATTAGATTAAGAAACAAAGAGTCAGTAAAATTACACATGTCGCCAAATTCAAATGGATATTTTTTTTATATTTAATAGGATCTAAGTGGACGCAGGCATTGCTGCCTCTATATCCACATCAATATAAGTTTAAATACAATTTGGTAAACAAAAATAAGCCTATACATAAGACGCTGTATGATCGTACAACAACTCAAGATTTATGCTTGGGATGGGTTATGTTGACAACCCTTTTAATATCTATCAACAAATGTAAAACTTTAAAAATTAATATCGGTTCTTTCTTACATTAACCGGATTCTCCAACATGTTGGGTCAACGTTTTTAAGTTTGGGGAACTCGCTGGCTGTGATTGGGAGGCGTTGATCCGTACAGTAATAATTCAAAGATTACGCTAGCCAACATGTGTTTCCCTCCTCTTTATTTACCAGAAACAACAACATCACAACTAATAAAATTGACAAAAGAAGCCGGTCTCCGGACAGGAGATCCGGAATTAAAAACAAA
>JAUMHH010169106.1:0-10209 GCA_032359455.1 Chlamys rubida | reverse complement strand
ATATGTATGTTATATAGTGTTGTCAATGCCACATTGTTCTTGTATTAGTGTTATAAGTTAGCATAAGTGTATGTGTGTGAAAAAGAATGAGCGTAAGAGAGTACGTTAAACTGTTACTATATATGTCGTACTGTATGTAATGATTTTTTAAAAAAAAAATAAAAAAAGATCATTTTTGTTTTTTTGTGTGAAAAAGTCATTATTGACATGCAACTGAAATATTAAACAGAAAATAAATTTGAACATGTTTGAATTGTGTCCTGGTCCCAGGGCCAGGCTTCAAACTCCACTGGTACCGATTGACTAGTGGTATACCGCCGGGACCCGATCTATGTTCCATACATAAAAAAAACAGACGTCAGGCCAGTGTAAGCTTTTTGATTGATTGGCGTTACAGTGGCATGCGGAATATAACATGTTGGTCGAATTAAGAGAGTAAGGCCTGATATTTCTTACTATTGATCAATAAAAACCAGTTGAGATGATCAGTGTACATTAAAGCCGAAGCTTGCCATCATTAGGGAGATTTGGCGGGGAATCAAACCAGTAAAAACGTTCTCTGTCTTATTAGCACAATAAAATGACCAGTGATAAAAGTCCCATGGTATGCTGACTATTGACAACGAAACGGTTAACAGCCGACCATTGGGATGTCTATTAACAGCTCCATAGAGACCTGTAGGACAGACAGAAACCTTTACAACCGGTACAATACACGCAGGTCTCTCTCGAACGGATGCTTGAACGGCCATATACATGTATACCGGAAGTGACGTGAGAAGTAATACGATAACCGAGTCGAATGTTAAATTCTCCACGATATTTGAATGATTTGATAGTAATGCATTTCATGCACGTACAGACACAGACCAGTGTCTCGCGCATCATCTACTTTATTGATTACCGAATGTACGACGCTGTCAAATTACAATGTCAATGTCATACAAACAGCATCTTAAAAGCCTCTCTTTGCCCTCGATTGGCCACGTTTCAAAGAACAGACGGAGTGATAGCGATGATTTTAGAAGTGTCACGGCATCTCTTATACAAGACCACGTGATAGCACCACCCAGGAACTCTCAAATGGTCGCCATCATATTCGGCCAGACCGTATTATTTCGGTACCATGGAGCTCAGCTTCGATGCGTTTATTGCACTACGGAAACACAGACGGTGCTTAAGTCTTGCGGGATGTGATTTTGTTTATAAAAACAGTATATGTACCGAATTGGTATCATGACTCGCTTAAGTCTAAAACAACATGTTGGATTTAATTTGTCTTTGATTGCGGTTCAAGCTGGCAGTGTACATTCATGTAACTGTGCAAGAATTTAAGAGGATTTTCACTGTATAAGCTTCTAAAGTGCACTAATGTTCACGACAGTTGATGTTTAATTGGAACCGGTGCGATTTATACATAGAACCAATTTATATTCAATGCGTGACAAAGCAAACTGACATAACACCAGCTAGCAAGGGATACAATAACTAGCATGGTGTGTGATATAGCGTGGCCGTATAAAATATATATTGTTGGGCTCTGTATTCTTAGGGGAAAATCCGGAGAGCAGTGTGGTTCTGCTACATACAATTCAATAGTGGGGCCTTTATATGCCATTCTCTTTCAATTCGTCCCCTTCGGTAGGTACCCTGTAGGTACCTCTAGTAAGCTAATATTTCTGCCTTGGCACCTGTGGTTAGATCGATGTCACTATCAGCACCTCTGGTTAGCCTGTTGTCTCTCTTAGCACCTCTGGTAAGAGGGTTGTTTCCTTAGACAACTATGGATAGCCTGTTGTCCCTCTAGACACCTCAGGATAGCCTATTGTCCCTCTTTACACCTCTGGTAAGAAGGTTGTTTTCCTACACAACTCTGGATAGCCTGTTATCTCTCTGGACACCTCTAGCTAACCAGTTGTCTCTCGACACCCCTAGTTAGCCAGTTGTCCCTAGACATTGCTGGCTAGCCTGTAGTCTCCTTAGACATCAAATGTCTTCATTGACAATGCCTCACTTTTGGCCTTTAGGTGAGTGTTCGTCCCTGTGAGGAAGGCTTTGGGTTCTGTCCCCTAACCGATATATACCAGAGTCTGTAAAAATGGTAGTTTCTACTCCTGCTTAACGCTCAGCATTTAAGGAGTGGGAGGACTTGTTCGCCCGTTGTCAGTATAATGTGACCGGATGGGGTGTCCTGATGGGTGTCTTCGGCAGTATGTTTCAGTGAGGTAGCACTATAAAGTCGGCATCTGTTCCGCGCTATCACAAGGAGACAAACACGAACATATCGCAGCCTCCAAAAATACACACGCATACAATACACGCATGCATCTTGAAAACAGGGGAGGCCGTCCTTAAATGACCATAGTGGTCGATAGGACGTTAAACAATACTAAACCAAACCAAACCCCGATATACACATTTTATCAGTGCATACATAATACCGCCAAACAAATGTGTATTTGAAGGTGACAGAGAAAACAATAAATTCGTTTGCACAAAGTCTAAATGTATCAATTTGTCACAGACGCCTCGTTTTAATTTAACAAACAAGTCGCTGTCACAGTTTATGTCATCATTTCGATGAGTCAGTGATTATTTTGTGCCAGGTTGAAGTGGATGCATGTTCTAGAAATGTTTGGATATGTACATGCACGTTAGTACTCTCATATTATCGTATATGGTCACGGCACATTCAAGGATAAACATCTGACAGAAAAGGTTTTTTCTGTGTCCTGATAGGAACAGTATGCATGTGCGGTGTACTTCTGTTTATATACCGTACAAATTATCAGAAAATCGTGTTCAAACATTTATTCATTTTTGTTTAAAAATTCCTGTTTAAATACCAAATGATCATTTATTTATAATTCCGTATTTTGCTTTACATGTAACTTATTGGACATAACTCGCACGACAATGAATGGTTGAAAGACTAGAAATGGAAATGAAAAGTATTCGAATTTAAAAAGGGCATTATCGCTATCATAAATTTCATTTTGTTGGAAAAGAAGGGGATGTTTGTCAAACCCCTTAATTACATGCAGTTCGAAAATTGTTGGCTATTTATATACTGACAGAATCTTTAACAAAGCAAACTAATCCTATTTCGAATTACAAATGCAGATGAAAGGTGTGCAACATTATGTCATTATATTTTCCTCGTCATTTTTTATAACACTTCACATGCATGTTTCATGTTTGCTAGGGACTATATATATGTTTTCTTTCTAGGAGAAGACAGCTCGTACGCCCCTGATTGGAACGCATATTCAGTGAATAATATGACAAATAAATGTCAGACATTTGATGCACCGTTAATGATGGAGCGGCCCAATTCCTTTTACCGTTTGTACGGAAGAAAGTGTGAAGAAAATAATTGTTCATTCCTTTATGAGTTTTGGCAAACAAATGTCAACTCTCGGGATAGGATGTCAACCCTCGGGATAGGATTTTTGCAGTAAAGCACTCGAAAAAGACACATGCTCAGCCTTGAAAAAAATACTTACATAATGTAATAACCGAACTTATATTCATATGTATACATGTCATTTTAACATGCATGCTAAGTCCTTAGCATCGATGAAGTATTCTTCTTTTCACATTTTCTCTGCACATCTTTCAAATTAACAATCACCTCGCTCATTCCATTCTTACGCAATTAGAGTATATTATGTTGCTTTAATAAATTCTAATAAAATACACACACAGATATTAAAACAAAAAAAATCTGTCGTTCCGTCTTCAAGAACAAGATTAAATGAAGATCTTGTATCGAAGCCTTAAAACAAAATAAGCATACAGTAAAACCCCGTAAAATTCGAACTCGTAGGGACCAGATCAGTAGTTCGAGGAATACATGCTATTCGACGAATTCGAGGTTCTTCCGACATCGTCATATGTTGATCAGGTGGGACAACAGACAGCACATGCACCGCAAATAGATTAAATAAGAAAACACAAGTTTAATAAAGATGGCAACATTTAATAAGATGTAAAATTGCTCAAAAATTAAAACATATAGGCATCGGTATTAAGAAATGAAGTAAAATAAAGAAGCTGAAGCAATGTGACACGTATTTGTCGCTTAGACGAAGTCGGCCATATTGTACTCGGCTACGTTAATTTGACAAATTTGAAAACGAGAGGAACACTTCGATCATTTCAAAATTATGATATCTTGAAGCCCTGTTATTATAATGTTGATTGCTAACAAAAGAACAATCACCACGTATTCAGGAATGAATATCTTTAAAGGTGGTCGAGAATCCGCTAAAACATCGATGTCAAAGATCGTAGAGGAATAATAAGTATGCACACAAAATGATAATGCATCTACAACAAGGTAACGGTACAGGTACTTAATGATACTACCGTAAATCCTCTAGTTATCTGACATCCGGCTGACACCTGTATAAACGCAATGTCAGTTCGAGTAATCCAATGTTAATTTACAAAGAATACATAAGAACATGGTCGGGACAAAGCGCACTCTTCGAGGAACAGGTTTTTTCGAGTTATGCGAGTTCGAGTAAGTGGGGTTTCACTGCATATCTGCCGAGAGTCGCTGAGTTAAGGGTCTGCCTCGCTGCCTGCCGCTAAGACGAGCTCGCCTCGCCTTCAGTTGTTTTATTTTTCAAATGTGGCCAGGTGTCGCCACTAGCAAACGACATACGTACTTTGCTATTTTCCGCCTGTTCCAATACATTGATTCCAAATTTAACAGATTTGGCTGGTATATATTGCTTGAAGCTAAGCCTCTCATTATATACTAGCATGGCCTCATCAATAGCACAAAAGAATCTCAAACTATTTATTGTCATGTAACTAGTTTCGTATACGTAGCAGTGATATCTGGTTATGACAATATAACTCTTATCTGGTTAAATCAAGAATCAATTATGTAAAAGAGACACAACTAATGAATACCATCAGGAATATCATTACATTCCTCCTTCGACCATTAACTCCTACTTGGATAATGTTACTCCGCCTTAAATAATTTGATCCTTCCTTCAATCATTTGACTTCTCCTACAACAATTTGACTCCTTCAACCATTTGACTCCTTTAATTATATTACTCCTCCTTCAATCATTTGACTCCTCCCTAAACCATTTGACTCCTCCTCCTTCAAGCATCTGCATCATCCAATCATTTGACTCCTCCTTAAATCGTTTGACTCCTCCTTCAATCATTTGACTCCTCCTTCAACCATTTGACTCTCTCCACCTTCAATCATTTGACTCGTCATTCAATTATTTAACTCATCCTTCAATCGTTATATTCCGCCTTCAAATATTTGACTCATCTTTTAATAATGTAACTGTATCTACTGCGTCTGTAGCTGAAGAAGACGAGGATGGGGTGGAACAGGGAGATACTTGACGCACACAACAGGAACACGTTCACCTGGTGGATAAAAAACTGTTGATCAATGAAAATTGCCGTAATAAAATAAACATTGATACCTGTTTTTTTCAATCCAGTTCAAAATTATAGGGCCATTTGCTTTATTAGAATTGTGTGGATGCTGAAGAAGACTAATAAACGCTTCAGTTATCACATCTTATGGGTTTTTTCCATTTCATTTATGAGAAATCATATCTATACATATTAGAGTTAACTAACACAATGATCAGTCACTCCTTGAATAGTATTGGATATCATAATTTGGGACCCGTATAAAGCTTTATAACACGTGCAAATTATGTTTTTAGTCTATTTATCTTTACATTCATTATGATTTAAAGGATTTTCTAGCATTCACATTCATCACAAGAATGACGATTTTTCAAAAATGACTTCAAACAGTTTACTTAATTTTCATTACGATGACAGTGCTTTATACATAACTTTATCTCATTGAACAAGTGCCGGCAGACAGAAGATTTCAGAAGATTTCAGCTTCAGATAATACTCCAGTTCCGAAAAAGTTACAATTTGCCTTTGTACCTACAACTGTAACCCAAAACGTATGAACATATATTTTATCGAGGAAAATCTACACAATGTTTGGGTCTTTTTTATCCATTATATACAGCTTGTCCTAAGATTGTTGTTTCCTCCTTTCGATATAATATCGGTAAGGGGACATAACTTACGTGTGTCATTGCCCCAACATATTCCTCCGTCCATGCAAACAGGCCATACTGAATCATGGTCAAAATCCCAGAAATAGAAACAGCCATTCCATATACCATGCTTATGTATTTCATGGGAAATCTAAAACGATACAAGATTTAACAGTATTTTGATCATTTTGTGATTGATAAAATAATAGCTTAACTGATAAATTGTGAGGCGTAAATCACAAATTCTATTTAACCAGAGATTTTGTTTTCAAACCTTTATCAGAAGTGTCAAACACATGTACTTATCTCTTTCGCCGATACAGAACCGTGCCTATTAGATTACATTATGCACGCACGCAAAAATAAGTCTTCGCGGTTGATAATTTATTAGTTAATTTAATTTATTTATAGATTCCATGTAAATCATATTAACCATGATAGGAGTCAAATGGTTACGAAATAATAAAAACGTAAGAAATGAATATCCTTATCCGCCAAAAACCGGAAGTATCAACATGTCATCCGGAAAAAGTGGCGTTTCTTGCACCATATACGGCACACGTCATATGTGACATATCAAATAAACAAAATAGCCTAAATAGCCTTCTTATAAGGAACAAAATGCTTTATCTATTATAAAACGACTTACGCGATTCTGATGTACTGTACGTGTATGCTAAAGACAAAAGATCGGAGAAAGGTCAGCACGACGAAGTCGACATACAACGCTGTCGGTGTGGGTACAAATGCTAGGGCAGACAACAGAATCGTCAAACATGATGTCACTGCAAGGGGGATCACTGTCCTCATAATACCTCGAGCTGAACACCACAAACATCCACGAAAATAACGAAAAAAATATCAAACAAGCGTCTAACAATTAAATTAATGTATTTTATTGTAAATTTAAGGCTGATGGTAAACAATTTTTTTTGTTCTTTATTTTCTCATTTTTTCTTCCTTTCTTTGTTAAGTTTAAGAAAGGGCAATGATAATATATTTCCTGGCAATTGTGACCATTATACATATATAACGTAAACTACAATGAAAGACAATACAACACTAGGTAATCTAACATTTGATTAATCTGCAATTGTTATCTGACACCTTACGTTGTATAGTCCCTACAACGCATGTCATTCTGAAAAATGTTCATAGGACATATCATTGACAAAGGCACTGCTTTTAATGATGAGCGTGCGCTCAGCGCCCAGGCGTGGAAGGCAATGGGTTCTGTTCCCAGCGAGGAACATAACAAAGTCCTAAAAAATGTAGTTATTGTTCCCTGCTTAACGTTCAGCAGTGAGGGTAATGGCAACAACTAGTTCACCCGTTGTCAGTATAATGTGACAAGCCGGAATGCTGTGCTGGGTGCCTTCGGCATGATTTTTCGGTGAGATAGCACTATAAAGTCGGCATCAGATCCATGCTATCACAAGGAGGCAAGTACACCAACATTCTCTGTCGTCGGCACGTACATGTATGCATGCTTACACAACACGATGGAGGCACGTCCTTAAATGACCTTAGCTGTTAATGGGACGTTAAACAAAATAAAACCAAACCAAATGACTACGTTTATCAACAATCGTTTCGTCATGTTGGGATATATTTATGAAGTTTCCAAAATGTGTTTAACAGAATTCGAGAGTTGAACTATTAACTGTTCAATCAGACGAAGTTACAATTTTGTTTACATACGACGCTGTGTTATATCTACGTTAAAACATTAAGGAGGCAGGACCCAAATCAGATCACTCTTCACAAAAAGTAAATCTATTGCAATAAGGTATCATTAGTCTAGAAATTATTAATGTAAGTTCAAATAGCATCAGAATATAGAAAAACGTGTATTCAATCAAATTCCAAAGACAATGCTAAAATGATTTAAAGTATTTCATTTGTAAAAACACCCATAGATATTTTCCTTTTGATACAACCATAAGCTTAAATAATTATATTTAAATATTCATCTGCTAAATTTTCAATGAATAAAGAAAACGTCACCTTACATTTAAACAATTAATACATAACCTTTGAACACCTTTCCCATCGCATCCATTGTGTATCCGGCGATGAAAGATGATACCAAACCTCCAAGCATGACGAAGGTCATGACGTCGGTGAAATTGCTCACTGTGGAAAGTGATGTGGTAAATTTAGTGAATTTCTAGAAAAAACCCATATGGATTTTACTCATTATGGTTAAAGTTTATAGGATGTAGTTTCGTAGGTCAAAGATTTGGTCTTATTTCTTTCGTATGCACAAAAGGAATATCTGCAACATGCTTGAACTAAACTCATTTAACTCAAACGGAATAGTGTCAAAAGGGTCACGTAATAGCCAATCTGCATAGGATTTAGTGTTAAAAAGCATTTATTGTATGTGAGCCGAGTAAAAATTCAAATCCTGCAAAAATCCGGAAATTCTGTTCTGAAGTCATGGTATTTCTAACTTCCAGATTTGTCAGACACTAAATATTCAATGAATTTAATCAAAAATACAAAATGTCCTGAAATTGATTTTGACTCTGTTGTTTGTGTAATAGATTGAAAACAGAAAAGATTTGGATGGCGTAGCTGATACATTACTAAATCACATATGCAGCAAATTATTTGTTGATAATTTGTTAATGGCCACTTCAGTTATTTAAATGCCATGGGTTCAAAAATATCATATATGATTGTATTTCAGATTTTTGAGAAACTTTTAGCTCCCATTTCAATAAATACATTATCATCAATATATTTGATAGTTAAAACAAGATAATAATATTGATGTTGTATGTCAACAAAATATGACGTACAATCGACCAGAAGTGAATGCATTATCGAACTTGTGCTCATAATTTACCTTTACTTTCGTCTTGGAGAATGTGTCCCATAAATCTGTTTGCTGATCCAAGGAAGTAGTAGAACTTCAATAACACAATACTCAACCACACAACATGTGAAATAAAGAGGTGATGACAAAGAATCACACCAATTGTCATATTCATCATGTCGCCGGAAGTTCGATCGCCGTCACCGGAAGTTAATTCTCTCTTGTTTACGACATCTTTAACAAACACATTTATTACATTAGAAAACCAAACGATGCATCATATATGTTTTTTACTAGATTAAAAGCGACAATATGATTCAATTAAAATATAAGTTATTATAGAGTTGTTTTTTTTTGTTTTTTTTTCCATTGAAATGAGATTCGTAATGATTTTTTTCCCTCGAAAAGTAGATAAATGACAAACAACAGATGCGGTATTACACATCAAATCGGAGGGTAATTTGTTTTGTCACATATCACATCATGCATGTGATGTATTCAATCTTCTACACAAGCCACTTTTCATTTAATTATGTCGCAACGATAGAAATTATAGTATATAAAATTACCAGTGTATGATTAATATCTTCATTTGAAGCATTCCATTGGGTTATATTTATGCAATTGTATTTTCAGGATATTTTCAAAATTTCTGTTACATGTTCAACTATACCATCACCATTGTTTGTCGTGCTTTGAACAAAGTTCATACCCTCTTTTACTTTCTCTTCTGCCTTTTCATTTTCCTCGGGTTCATCGTTTTCCTCTTTTCGTTCAGTCGTCTGGTTTGCATCGGTTACGTCCCTTTGTTGTGTTGTCGGATGGAGTAGTGTACAGATACCTACCACCAGGACAAACAAGATGGCGGTACCAATTAAAGAGAATTTCTTATTGACTCCGTCTTCATGTAACCTCTGAAAATATAGAGGATACCTGGTATTCGATCAATCCTGCAATAGTTAACGATAGGAACGACCGAAATTATCAAATAAAACTAGACAAAACATTAAATGCTGATTTCTGGTTGAAAGTCGAAGTTGAATCTTAACGTTACTAATGGGATTATGCTATTCCACTTAATCGCACATATAAGATGGGTGTGCTCACACCAATTGTTAAATTCTGCTTCTTCAAAAACGTTTTTCGTTTAAAGAAATCTGATTTAGTTTCTGTTTTGATATGTCGTAGGGTCACTTTTGTTAATGTGCGTTACTAGTTACATGGAGTGTGTGTGTGCATGTTGTGTTTACAATGCGAGGGGTTTCCCCGTTGTCTATGTATAAGTCTGTAAAATGTGAGCGTGACGTAATTGTGT
>JAUMHH010169095.1:2556-16463 GCA_032359455.1 Chlamys rubida | reverse complement strand
CTGTCCGTCCATCCAAGAAGTTTGTACGGGACATATCTTCTATACTATTTCACCTGGAGTAACCAGATTTGGTGTACAAGGACATCTTGGGATGATGCAGTGTAAGAATTAGGTCACTATATCCTCACTGTGACCTATGCTTCCTAATATAAGTGTACTGTTTATTGAATATAAGAAAGCATTACCGATGGGGGACTATTGATTGCATTGAAATACTCTGCCTTCTTCAGATTAGTCTTGGAGGTGCAGCTAAGGATCAATAAGAGAAATCTATTAAGAAATTTGAGAAAGATTTGTCCAGTACTTCTCTAGAAAAAGGAACAACAAATTTGAACTTTCAAAATTAAAGATGGCTGACTGGTGGCAATCTTGTTCGTCTAATCAGTCTTTAAATATACACAACTGTGGACTAAAATTTGAGAAAAATCAACCCAGTTTTCATAAAAAATAGCAATAACAAACTTTAAATGTCAAAATGCAAGATGACTGCCTAAGTGACGGACGTCCGATGAAAGGTGATTTGAATGTCCCACAATTAGATAGTGGAATGCCAAAAACTACAGGAATTTAATTCCAGACAAATTCACTGCCGGTTCTACACTTGACTGATGTTGCTATCCAGAAATTGTGTTATTACAGCATGAAAATGAGAGATTGATACTATGACAACTCAAAATCAGAAAAAATGTTTTGTTGCAATGAAGTTTTAGATATTAATATTACAAGTTCATTCTTGTTCACTCACCTGGCATAAAGTGCCTGTTATTAGCTTTGGTATGGTGCAGTGACTGCATCTGCCCATTAACGTTTTTACTCCCCTACCCCAAAAGGTCCAGGGCGCTTTTGCAATCTGTTGACAACCATTGTGTTTCTGTAAACTTCTCAAGAAAAGGAAGGATTGCAAGGTGATGGTAATTCAGACGTGAAGGAGAAGGAGCTGGCTTTGTTTTTACAGCCCCTACAGGGGGAAAAAGGAGGTAAAATTTGAGGTATCTAAAAAATATTCTTCAGGTAAAGAACCAACATTTGAATGATTTAGTATTGTTTAGATTTAACTCTTATAGTTAATGTAACAAAAAGTTTGCCACAGAAAACAAAACCTGCCCATTATGTTGGACACTAGGAGGAAGTTTCCAATACATAGTGCAGTATTTGAATGTTCAAATGTTTAAATACTCAAATATCTTCTGAAGAACCAAAAGACCAACCATCATGCGTTTTTGGCCAGTAATTTCCTGACAGGGATGCTACAAAATTTGAAAAATAAAAGGTCTTTAGCCTTCTTTCAAGGTCACAGGGGTCGTTTAGCTAACATTTCCAAATGGCAAGTGAACTTTCCCCATGGTGTGGCATAAAACCAAAAGTAGTCCTGATATTTGGCTTGTAGAGATGACCCACTTAAAAGGTTCCTCAGATACTTCACCTTGAACTATATAAGGTCAGTTTTCACCCAGGTTAAAAACTTTAAGTGACATTTTCTAAAGAACCAGAAGGTCTAGAGCCATGATACTTGGGTATACAATATGTAGTTTAGTAGTGTAAATATTTTCCAATTATATTGTATTAAGGTAAAAAGTACTTGGTAAAGTTTTATAGGTGCAGGCTGATGTAACAAGTTAATATTGGCTTTTATGGATAAAACATTAGTGATTTTCTGAAGTTCAAAATTGTCCTATATTTGACCAGTAGGTACCTTGGGTAGAGTGCTATAAAGTTTCCGCTATATAAATGACATTGGCCCACTTTGAATGTCACATGGGTCATTAGGGTTATTAGGTTAGCAACCAGAATTTGAGAGTGCAATTACCGGTACCTAGATATGAAGTCCAAAATTGTATACCCTTGCTTCTAACAAAGTTGGGGGTAAATAGTATTGACTTTGTGCATGTGTGCATGCTGACTGGTTTCCAGAGCAAATCTCGGCCAGTTTCATGAATGGGCATCACACTTTCAAATGTATATAGGTAAATCTTGGAAAGATGGTTGAACACACTAAAATGAGGTCAGAATGCATGACCTCTATTTTATCTTTGACTATGATCTCATGATCAAGTATTAAATATAACAGTTTCTGCAGCAAATCACAGCTGCTGTTTCATGAATAGGCATCAAATTTTACATATACTAGGTTCCTCAAAGGAAGGTGTGTGTAGCCTCTAAAAATGAGGTCACTGTGACCTCTATCTGACCTTTGACCTTGATCTCGCACAATGATATAAAGCGCAATACCCAGTAGTTTTCCAAGGCATCTCTTCGCTATCATTTAATGTATTAATGTCAAGATAGTGCATCATGGTTAAGCAGCCTGTCTTGTAAAGAAATGATTAATATGCAAATATTTGAGCTTGACCTCAACTACCAGAGACAATTTATTGAACAAATATGCATAATGTAGAGGTATAAATGAAACCAACATTTGGTGTCTGCTGCTGTCCTCCTTGATGCTGAGACCGAAATGGGAAAATATTTGCAATATCATATTCAATGGTAAAGTCTCACATGATTGCTTAAAATCTCTAGGTGAGCAGCACAAGTCCACTGGTCATTACTTGGGGGAACATTAATTACAGTATATTCTCAGAAAACAAATTCAACTTAAGCTCATACAAAGGCAATAAAAAAATAATGTGTTGCTTAACTACAAAATAGCATCCCTTGTATAAGATTGTTTAATATTGCATAAATGTAGGTACCGGTACAACATCAGCGATTACTGTATACAAGATTTTTTTTTGCTGCGGTTGAATTTTCGCCATCTGTAATGAGGGGAATTAATCATTACAGCGAACATCAATGAACAACATAATACACACAGAATTTAAATGAGAAGGGCAAATTTAATATTGGATAAAAATGGATTTTCCTATCGAAGGGTGACAATTTCCCTGTATACAGTAATATCTCTTTCCTACAAACACCAAACCTCTCTGGAAAATGATAAAACGAACAGATGCAATTATTTTAAGTATGATTTATTTATCAGCCACTTTCCACCTGCCTATATAACAATGCACAACAGTAAGTGTCCCTTTAATTATCATTATCAGAACATAACATGATAAAGCAACAATTTTTTTTCTCAATGATTCACCAACATAGATCAAAATTATTTTATGAACACGGAATATGTAAAGATGTAGCAAAGATATGTGAATCACTTCAGATAATGCCTGTAATATGTTGTTCTTGTACTCTGATGCCGGAAAAATAGAATGTAAAATTGATCCTTATGAACTTGCATTCCTAACTACAGCATTAATTTGCTTTCATTTTATTCGTACACTTATCCTATGGAACAAAACAGTGATGTTCTATTTCATTTTAATCGAACTATTTTGCAACCGTTTCCTTTGACCTTCAGTCTGTAACCTTGAAATCATACTTATGGTCTTGCTGATCAACCATAACAATTTAAGTAATATTCAGTAAGACAGAGAAATTAATGTTCCATGAAATTTAACAGAATTTCAAATGAATCACTTTGCAAACTTGACCCTAGACATTTTAGCCTTCTATCTCAACAGCCCCTTAACCCTTTCACCACCGTAGACCATAATGGACTCATCCATATCAATGCATGGTGGAGTCTACTCAAGTTACAAAGGGGTGAAAGGACTTAGAAGAATGAAGCAAGTTTGGTGAAGGTTTCACCTTGTTACTACAAGATTTACATATTTAAAACATGACTCTGAAGAAGATATGTCAACATCTGTGCTCTGGGATAGAAATAATGATAAAGGGAGATAATTGTACCCAGGCGGTTTCAATTCAATCCGCTCAAATTCACTTCCTTCATTGCATTGACATGCGACATATTTTAAAATGAACTGTTTATTCAAATACTTTGTACCTGTTTCTATGTTCCCCCCCCCCCTTTTTTTTTGTTCAGTACTACAGTAATGTTGAATGCCATCATTTCATCGGTCATACAAATGTTAGCATGAAAAAATTAACAGTGGGTATCCAAATAACATAATTTATCAAGTATTAAATAATCAAGAACAAGTTAATTCAGCATGCATCCCATATTTTACTGATGCAAAATAGTGAGGTACCTTGAAATAGTTACACATTTCTTACAGATTTTCCAGGAACAAATATGTGGGGAGAGGGACCCAATACTCACATTGAATGTTTTCTTGAGACCGATTATCCCCATATGTTCACAACTGGAATAGCCCTTTCGTGTTTTTCAAACATTTTCAAAACAAACGCTGCTTACAACATATATATTGTACTAAGGTCCCTTTTTTTTCTTTTTCTTTTTTGTTGTTGTTGCTTTAAACATGTTTTTAGCGCAATCATTGAAAAAGTCTAATTAGATCATGTAACAGGTTGTAATATAATAATCAGTTTTCTTCAATTTCTTTTCAACTATTTTCATAAAATCTTAAACAAATGAACCAATATTTAGTTCATGGAATATTACCCATTGAATTTGAATACATGTACAGATTAAATTGTGAGTTGCTAAATCAAAAAAATTCATATTTTATATACATATAGTTTAAATATTCACTGCAAAAAATTTTAGTCACACAAATAATGATGTTTCATATTTTCCATGAACTCTTTGGTAGTAGATGTATTTAACAATTGAACAGTACAACTAACACATATAATAGCATAATAATCTCAATTAAACTAATCAAATAAACCTTCATTTTTTTATCAATCTTCGGTCAAATATCTAGCACTGTTAGATACCTTTGAATGACATCTCTGCAAATAGCAATGTTCAAGATGACGAAGGACAGAGCAGCTTATGTCTTAACATCCCAATATACTAACATAATAAATACAGAAAATATACAATATGGCAAACATTTCTGTCATTTTCAGGACCGGAGTGAATGGTTTCAAAATTATCTTAAAATTTAGGTCTAGTGCCGTTTGTAATGAACAGATGGGTATTAAAACATATCTAGCCAAACCAGTATTATAAATCTGAACTGGTATTTCATAAAGATCAACTTTATCAATAGCATTTTTAGCATTTTAACAGTTCTGAAAATATACATCTGCACAAGCATTTTGTTATGAAAAAAATGAAAATTTGACAAATAAACAAAATGTTCAACTGATACATGTACATGTATGTGAATAATGTACTTAATGTAATTATGATTTCACAAATTGATGACTATCTGTAAACAACACTTTTAAACACAAGCTAGTACAGGTACAACCTTCAGTAGAATTGGCCATAGTCAGATTGTGGTCTCAGAGGAGGGGGATGCATGGGGGCGTTTCCTGGGCGGGGAGGGGGAGGCCTCTGTGGGGGCCCAGTCCAAGGTGCTCTGGGGTTTTGTCCAGGTCCAAAGGGAGAATTTTGTTGACTTTCATCAAAGTGTCCATGAGGATTAGGATAGCGAGGTTGGCCGGTGGGGAGATGTGTTTGCGGAGCAGGACCAGGACCAGGGGGCATGTTCATCCTTGGGGGTCCTGCCTGAAGTCCATGGAGTGATACAGGGGGTGGAACATTAACTCGGGGTGGAGGGACTGGCCCTGGGGGAGGATGTGATACAGAGGCATTGGGCATGCCAGACACTAAAGCAGACTGTCCTACAGTTGGGGAGGAGAAGGGGGATGGCGCTCCCTGGTTCACCTGGGGTGTAGTGTAAGAAACAGGAGGTGGACCTTGATGCATGGACGGAGCCATTGTTGATGATGCAAACTGAGGGGGTGGTAGTCCTGGAGGGGGGATTGAAGTTGAAAATGAAACAGGGGGCATAACTCCAGTCTGAGGTGCCATGTAAGACTCGCGTCTCCTAAAGTCTGTATCATCCTGCAGTTGAACAGTGATCAAATTAGTCCTTCCTCCAGACATGGCTGGTATACCGGACATCTGATAGCCATCATGTGATGACACCGGCAGTTGCTGTGGTGGCATACCCATGCCCTGAAGTTGGGGAGGAGGCTGGCCGTGTGGAATCATGGCTTGACTCACAGACATGACATTGTTGTGCTGAGAAGATAGGGGCTGGGTATGAGCAGGAATTTGTGACGACATCGCACGGCTAACCCTGTCTTCCCGGTACAATGAGTCATCCCCACCTGACCTTGACGACATGCTGTGTGATCCCTCGTTATGTCTCCCCGACGAGGTTGAGTAATGTTCTAACGATGACATATGCTTCTGTTTGGATGAGGAGGTTGCGTATTGGTCTAATGACTGACTACTTCGATGAGAAGACTCTGACCTTTCATGAGAATCTCTAGAAGATTCTCCACTCATCTTAGCACTCAGTTCTGCGGGTCGAATGTGTCTATGAAGGACATGAGCCTGAAGGTCCCTTTGTGAGAGGTATGTCCGACGACAACCTGCCCTGCCATGTTTTGTACTCTCGTACGTACATATAAATACTGTTCCCAGGGCAGATTGTTCGATCCTTTGCACAGGGTCTTCACATCTGAAATGAAAAATAATACTCTTAGTCAGAGAGGATTTTTTTTTAATTCCATTAAATTCAGATCCTTCATGTCACTAATGAAATGTAAGTAATAATGAATGTTGTCTGTGTACAATGTTATTTACTGAAAACCTTAGTTCAACCAGTGTATTGGTATGAAATTGAAAATGTATGTGTTGGGTTAAAAATAAAAAATTTAACACCTGAACTTATTTCTGTTATCCAGGTTATAAACCTAAAACAATATCTGATTTACAAAATTATAGTAAAATGAACAAATTTAAAATCTAGTCCCCAAATGGAGCAGTGAAAAAACAACTTTCTGGTTGTTGTTGGTCATATGGGGATTGAAGTAGGTATCTACAATTGATAGCCAACATTATTCATTAGCACGCCATCAAGGAAGGTAAACGAATGAAAAGATGGGCGTGTCAACGTTTACAGAACTAAACAAAGACTTACCTTGGACATGTTTTCTCCGTCTGTTTTGCACAATCAAAACAGAACACATGCTTACAGGGTATCTGAAAGTACATGAAATAATCTACATTAGATAAAATAATCAGAGCTACAACAATATACTAAATTTCTGTCCAATTTGTGTATTTAAGTTTCATTTATACTTGCGAAAAACTGAATTCTGACACAGAGCGATATTGTTACACATTGTTCAGCCTCCATTATCTTGTATATAATTCATTTAACATGTGTTGTAATACTCCTTCAGGTTGTACTGATTTTAGAATAAACTGATTTAAAAATACATAAAATAATCATAACACATCTATATCAGGGCTGAAACAATTATTTCTGTCTAATTTTTTTACTGGATTTTCACTAATACCAGCGAAAACATGTTATTGAATTGATTTGTCAAAGCAACAACAATTACAAAGTCAGCTAACCATTATTGTGGTAAAAAAAAATAGTGTTTTAAAGATGTACACATCTTATCAACACGATCATCTTACCATTCTACCATATATAAGTATGGGCAGCAGACATTTTTCACAACAATGTACTAGAGGGTCCACCACCTTCTCTCCAATCAGGTTAACCTACAACCAAACAATGGGATCAAGTCCAGCACTAGTTACATGCCATACAATGTACGTCAATTATAAATGCTCTGTCTAAATGTAATATTATAAAATATTGGGTCTAGCTGTTCCTTTGGAATTTCTTTTTAAAGATTGTGTAAATATTGTTAAACGGTCAAGGGGCACATCATCTGGGACAATTTTAATATAATATATCACAAATTCACAAAACACTTTTCGAAAAAATAAACTGTAGTTACTAAAACCAGTAAAGGAAGCTAATTATATGCAGTAGTTTTTTTTAGACACATCAGAGTAATAATGTTGATTTTCTGAAGAAATATTTCACTGCTGTCACTTCATCCATTCCATTCAGTCTGTCTGATTAAACACACCTTGTGGTTCCATTGGAGGGGCTGGCTCTGGTGAACAGGCTCTCTGGCTGGCTGCTTAAATATAGGGGCCTCTATTACAGCATCATTTCCAGCTTCAAAGTTGAATGAAAAGGATTATTCACATATTGTAATGTAGACCTGTGACTAGGTTTTCAATGTTTTCCAGCAAAATAGAGCATATAGGAGGGTGAGCAAACAGCTTGATTAAATTGTAACTTTATGACTTTCATTTAGTTGGTGTATTCACCAATGAACATATTTACGAGATACAAAATGAATCATTTCTTGTATACTGTTTTCTGTTTTATCTAAATGTTCTTTTAATACCTTTAAATCAATACAAATTGTCATATTACAGGCTTCTTAAATATTCATCCCCAGATATAGATTGTTGTTACCTTTGTAGATTGTTGACTTAAATATTAAACACATGTTTCGTTGCGGTGATGGACAACATTAAAATCACTGGTTCATACCTTGGTCACCCGTCTCTGGTTTCTCTACAACTTCTTCTTTCTTTGCTATAGAGCGGGTCACTTTGGAACCTTTTCTAGGGCGGCCACGGGTAGCTTTAGCAGGCTGCTTCAACTTAATGGAAATGTTCTTCTTCACACTTCTAGTTCCAATAGCACTTGTATTTGTATCACTTTCAGATTCCAACTCCAATTCTACAGAGAGAAAAAAATGGAAAGATGGTGTGTTAATAATAACTGTTTCATGGCTCAAACATATCTTGAAGATTTGTTTGACGTGAATTAGTACTTTTACATAAATAATTTTTATTTCTTGGCAATAAAATATATACATAACTCATATTATTTCATTCTTGGAAATGTGCATGACACTATTGAACTAGAACTGCAAATCAAAGCCAAAGGCCAATTTTTAATTCCCAGAGCAATATTTCAAGATGGTTGAATGTTCTACACAAGATATTTGTACAAATAGAAACTTAACTCTGAACTAGAACTGCAAGTCAAAGTCAAAGGCCAACTTTTAATTCCCAGAGCTATATTTCAAGATGATTGTTCTACACAAGATATTTGTACAAATAGAAGCTAAACTCTGAACTAGAACTGCAAGTCAAAGCCAAAGGCCAACTTTTAATTCCCAAGGTAATATTTCAAGAGGGTTGTTCCAGTAGCCATGAGAAGCTTAACTTTGCTAAATGGGTTGAAATGAAAAGTACAACTACATTGAAGTAGTTTGTCAGTTGTCAAGAGCACAACTGAGATTGGGAACAAAATATTTGACTTGTTTATACAGGTACTTGTTTTAAAGAGTAGACATGTATACAGACTGGTTTGAGCAGATTGTAATGTAATTTCAATGCTGATCAAAGGTACCTACAAAGTTTCAATGAAATCTGTGCGCTACATGGGTACCGTAAGGTAAAGGGACATTACTCCAAAAATGTCAAATATCTCTTAAAAAAAAGGTTAAAAAAGAAGAAAAAAAGAAAGAAAAAAATATACAAGAAGTATTTAAAAAAAAAAAAAAAAAAGTAAAAATGTCTTGTAATTTTTGATAAATAAAAAAACTACCTTTTGTTTTTACAGAAATGGGCAATCCTTTGCAAAAAGGTATCTGCTGACTGAAGTATTGAAAATGGTTCAACACTTTTCTCAAGTTGCAATGCATGCAAACCTTGCAAGCTCTCTCTAGGTATTCAACGTTTTCAGGGGTACACTATACCCAAATGAGAAATTCCTTTCTTTATGCACATCTACATATGATGTTCTTTCACCATGACAAGTTAATTACTAAAGAGTGCATCTAACAAACAGTAATACAAGGAGTTGCTTACGAGGTTCATTGACAGATGGATGGACATTTGTGGAGGTATAATAAAGGACCGGGAAAACATCAACTGGGATATAATCCACAATATCCATCAAGGTTTATATGCTTCAGCCCAGTAGATGGGCCATTACCAGTCTTTGTGAATATAACATAACCTTGAACATTTGCCATGAAGCTTGCATCTGATTTAAACTAGCTGGCCCTTTGAGTCAGTATGTATAGCTCTTCTAAAGCATATTTATAAAGTATAAACTAAAAAAAAACAAAAACAGTTCATATCACCAGGAATGTTCAAACACTCCTCCCCATATGTAATTGATATTAAGTTAAACTGCAGGCAGACTTTGTACCTGAAACCTCCATATCTTGATCATGGACTTGATGAATGTTCAACAGAATTTCACAAGACAAATTAAACCTGACTTAAATAATCTCTCTGAACCATCTAAGTCATCAGATAGAATTAAGCAAAGTGAAAACGTGGAAATCATGTTGCACTTAATTTCCTTAAAAGTTTGTCATTTAAACAAACATATAATAATATCTATATTTATAATATACATATTCCATCCGACAATTCGGTATGAAATGCATATCAGCAAACATCTATCGACGGAAAAAACCCAGCAAAACTGATTATTGAAATAATTTTTACCGGCTAATGTTCTGCAAGTGTACACAGATATTTCATTTTCGGTTTGATGTTGCACTGGGTTAATGCATGAAGAATAGGTCTAAAAAGGGTGTTTTTGTATGGATTATTCTCATCATAATTTACACCTACATTGCAGGATAGTGATATACTACAACACGATCTAACATTAGCACATATCTCCTCTAAATATGTAAAGTTGAACAGTTACCTGCTTCTTCCGCCATCTTAGTAAAATTTCTGAAAGGTTAATGTAACAGACACGCTGATTGGACATAAATAAATTGTGTTATTGAAAGACACCATTTGATAGGTTAATATTCACCTACCATGCGGTCGACCTGACAGTTGTGAATGACTTGTGAAGAATCTAAAACTGATCAGTGGAACGCTTTTCACGTTATAGTTTATAATCGAAAGACAAACTGTCAAAAATAGATCAAAATCCCAGGAAAAGAAGGCACACGCCAGAGGTGTGCACAGAGACCGAATGCAAGAACAAGTGTGCAATGGCTTCAAGTACAGAAAACATCGACACTGACGTAGCACAGGTCCAAGAAAACAAAGACACACTCAAGACAAGACAAGAATCGACTGCTTCCCTAAATCTGTCTAAACGCAAAAAAGAAATCGAAAATCAACGAGAGGGACATCCAGAACTGAAAGAAAGTGAGGGGTTTTGATGAATTTCCTATTTCAATGCATCTATTTGGATTACTGAAAAAATGTTAATGAGCTGTCAAAATATATCTGATCTCGCTCAGGTGGAATACTGAGCGTTTCTTTTTAATAGTTTGGTAACCAAATTAATCTTATTGCACGTATTCTACATCATATAAATGAGGTGTATGAAAAATGTAAAAAAAAATAATGTATACATGTATGCTTTTGTTATTGCAAGCATGTTTTTGCACAACCTGAAACAATATTTGACACAAGCGGACAAGGTTTACAGTTTTAAACCATAAAGCAGTAGAACTTCTGTAACATATTATTTTCATTATCTTGTGCTATTGATATATTGCTAGTGTTGTTTTAAAATGTTTACGCAATATATGACGAGAAAATGTTATGGACTTTACCAAGATTAAAACCCTGAACCTTCACTCTTCATCCTCCAAATTCTAGGGGCTATGCTCACACTTTCTCTGCATCCCTGGAATATGTTGTGGTACAATACAATCAAAGATTCAAAGGCAGGCAGTAAGCTATTTGATTTCAGGTGAAAAAAAACCTGACCAATCAGAAGGGTGATACCTGTCCTCTGAAGATCACAGAGGAGTGACAACTGACTTCAAAGCTGGTCAATTTTACTGTTACACTGCTACGTGATTCTTTTGATGTACATCAAAGGATCAGACTAATCTACTTGTATCACCCACAAGGTGGTGCATACCGAGCGTTTAATTTCGTCATTATCTATTCCAGGGGTGCAGAGAACATAAGAATTTAAAGGGTAACCATTGTAATTTTCAGGATGCCAATCTCTAGCTATAAATGGATGCTTGTATTCCTAGTCTGCTAAAATTAATCATTATCATAGATTTTGAGCTGAAAGGTTGCAATGTTCTATCACAATTTAGAAACTCAAGTAACTTCTGTAGAAATCTGAAAAAAGTGTTGTTTTTTCCCCGGTTATTCAATGGATATGTGTTATGTATATCATCTAAATGAAGAAAGTCGCCTAAACATCTAGATCAATAAACTGTTCTTTTGAAAAAGTGAAGCTATAAAACATATTCACTACTATATATGATTTTTAGTTCACCTGGCCTAAAGATTTTGTTTTTTCAATCTATTTGCAGTTGATATGGATGTAGAGTTTTTGCAAACTGACACCGACTTAAAAATCATCTTGAACATTGATCTCAAACCAGAACAGTTAAATGGTGTGGACCCAACCATTACAGACACTGACGCCCATTTGAAGTTCCCAGGTTTGTCAAATAAGAATTCATGTATGAAAAGTCTTTATCAATGGTCATTAATGTAAGGGTTCACTCTACGAAGTTTCTCTCATGATAGGGTGTTGCAATGGTTAACAGGTTGTAATGAAGGATCATTGTATCTTACCAGTGTTAAGCAAAAGCAGCCACTCATAGAAATAGGCGTCAAATTAGCATAGGGTGTAATCACTGAAGTTGCAGAAATAGTTTGTTTCATGTGACCTTGATATGCGATACCTGTTTATCAAGGGATGAGCTCTTACACCAAACATAGGCTTGTCATGAATAATAACATGTGTTAGTTTTATGATTTTTGTTCCAAGTGATGTTGCGAGACAGTAAACTGTGACATTAATTACAGAACAAATTTTACATCACATTGATAAATGATTTCTCTTAATGGTTAGAATGACTGATAATTCAAATTATCTGAAAGTGGAAATTTTCCATGGTGTAAGGGAGATTGTGATTTCTATTTGAAATGGAAATGGTAATATGAGATGAATTTTCATATTCAAATGTTACAAGCAAAATATCATAATTATGACATTCTTTAAATACCATTAATATAGATGGATAAATCCCACAGTTGAATCAGTCTATGTAAACACTAAAACAGCATGTTTCCTTTGTTTTCAATTTAGATGGACAGACGTGGTCCTGTAACTTTTTCCGACATGTACAAGGAGATTCTTGCAGGCTCTACTTCAAAAACAGGCAGCTTGTTTTGCATGCGAAGAAAAAAGAAGTTGGACATTGGGTGTCTTATATGGTAAATTTACACAAGCACCTACACGCTCTACCTCCATCACTGTTGCATAAGATTTTGTAAGATGAACAATCTGACTCTAGCAATCATATCTGCAGACGTATTATGCACTGTTTGTGAGACTGTTGTGTTAAATCTTTAAAAAAAAATCTGCTATTTTAGCATTTATTTAGTCATCCATCATATGTAAAATTAAGGCAGTCCAACTTTTTAAGGTATAGTCCAATATTTATTACCATAAAGGTACATTCAAACCTGTCTTAACTACCACCTTTTTGTAATTAACTTCTTGAAGCACTTGAATGTGGCACAGTTGATTTGTCTGCTTAATATCGACAGCAACCAGTCATTTTGGTACTGAAATGCATTAGAGTTGGTGTTTCTTAGACTATTGGTAAGTAAAAATATTGAATCAAATATTTAATTTTCAATTTTAATAATTGATTACCAACTACATTTTAGATTCCAAATTGCATACCTGATGAAGATGTAAGAGACAACAGGAAAGCTGAGGAGAAGTTTGATTTGGAGATCCCAGGCAACAGCCCTGATAATGCAGAATCACCACAGGAAGAGAAGGGTGCCAAGGAAACCATGGGCAAGTCGTCGCCCTCCGAGGACACCACAAATATAAACAGTAGGTGGAAAATCTGTTTCATATGATATATTTATATATTATGGCTCTTTAGTGTTTGAATGATGAAAAGTGAAGTTACAGAAACGTATTGTTAGGGTTCCTTAAAAATGTTTTTGCAGTTCTTGATGATAAATAAAAGAAAAGGAGCAGCTTCTGAATCTAGTCGTGTATTAATATTGGTGCTGACTAATGCTGAATTGATAGGCAGGCCGTCATCAGTGCCTAGCTCTTTTCTGACTGCTACCTGATGAT
>JAUMHH010169084.1:0-16464 GCA_032359455.1 Chlamys rubida | reverse complement strand
GACTTTCAATCACAGGGGTGAAATGTTTTTAAAAAATTTAACAGGTTCTTTTGAATGAATTTTAATCATAAATACTGTTATTTTGCCTGTAGCTTTATATTAGATCACTTTTAAGGTTACAAGTGTGAGATTTATACCAGGTGAGCGATGCAGGCCCATTGGGCCTCTTGTTTACTTCGTCATGATATTACGTACTGATTGGAAAAAGGAGGAAGAAAATGTAGGTAAAACATGGCCATTGACTGGCTCTAACGTTACAAACACCTAATGATAACTTGATTTATATAAATAAAAGTCTAGCAATAGACATCTTTTTTCACAAACGTATTTATTCATGCGCAATATATTATTTGAATTTCCCGGTGTTTAATTTTGGAATACAATTGTATCGGTCAAGTCTAAACCACGTGATAGCTGACCCCTGTTTCAGCAGGCGAACCCCACAGGGGACAGAACAAATTTACAACCGCACGCCATCTTTGTTTTTCTGGACTATAAACAAAAGAGACAAGTAATTTGGCCTTTTATACGGCAAACGTTTTCTAACCCTCCCACCGCATCCCTTATCAGATTATATATGTTAAGATGTTTCTATATTGATGGCGCTTAATTTATAGGCCGCACCTTTACTCATAAAAAATGCTATCTGAAAATATTTTAATCCTTAAATATGTTAAATAAACTTTCGGCCATCCAAGAGATGAGCCATGTTCCGCCAATACCTTGTTGTGTCATTTTCTCTGAGTAAACAGAGCTTGCTGTTCTGTCCTGTAAGGAGGTGTGAGGGCTTAATATCTATAGAAGTGCAGTGTAAAAATATTCGTTTCAGATCACAATTATCTGATAAAAAGAATCTGTCATTCGTTTCCCTTCATATTACATTAATGATACTCGTTTTGGAATTTTCATATTTGTTCGCCAGAGGCTCTCAAACATGAAAAATCAAAAAATTGTATCATAAATCTAATATGAAGGGAAACGAATGACATATCCTATATATACGGTTATCCCAGTATTGTAACTACCAGCACCTCAGAGTTCAGATAATTCATCAAAGCCATACGAGTAATTACATTTTGTACCTAGAGCTATTCTCATAAAGAGTGTCACAAGTTTATCCTAAGATGTACAATGTACATGTGTATACTTTGTACTAACACACCTACAATGATTGTAGTTTGTACAATCAGAGACACAAATGAAGAGAACAATAAGCGGTATTATTGAACGATAGCAAAAGTAAAGTATTTACAATTGCCGCCAACACACCATTACACAAAGTGTGTTTTTATCTGAATCATCTTGCACAATTTAAGCAAATTAAATATGAAATTGCAAAGTATTTAAAATTGATCATTTAGTGTCACATATAAAACTGACAAAGTTTAACTGAATATTGTATAAGGTTTTTACGTACATTATTGTACAACAAACCAGAGGCATTATCCAATGCCAGCCACCAATTTCTGTCACAGCAAATAATCCGGGTCAGTCCTCGAACAAAGCACAGTGTTTGTCAGAACATATGGTATCTAACCTACTTCTGTTATTTTGATTTCAGAACCAAAGTGAAATGATATGGTATGCTTATTTCTGATTGTGCACCTATATATACCCTGTATCGTGTAAGCGATGCCACATGAACCAGATTGCGTTTAGAAAAATACGAACTTATCAAGAAATATTCTTTAATTACGAAATTATTTTCTATCAGTCTTTGTTTGGATAGTTTAATTTCTCCAAGTGTCATTGAAAATTTCCAATGTACATTTAGGTTCTTAATTTTAAATGCCCTTTGTTCTCGTGCATTCTCGTGCACGAGAATTGAAGCAATATTTTTATATTACACACCATGTGTGTCATTTTCCAAGGCTAGGTCAGGTAATTTGTGACAATAAGAGTTTCCTACGAGATGCCCATCAGGCTTCCCCAAACGATGTCGTTGCATGTTGCAAACTCAACTGTTTTCCGTGTTTCCATAAGGAAGCGGTACTTGGTGTTTTTTCGTCTCCTCTGTCGACATTATCTAAAATACAGAAATAATCATACTAAAGACAAGAAAAACAACATTGGTTTTCGTTTTAAATTTGATCTTTGCTTTAAGAGACTGTGTATTAAAAACGTTAGGAAATGCCAATATTATGACAACTTATTATGTGATAAAAGCGATACTGGGCCAATAAATGTAATACACAAGGCTTGTATTACCGTGACAGGTAATTATATCAGCCTCAAGTGAAGTCTTGGATTATGCTAAATATTTAGGAATAATACTCAATATCACACATGTATGATGTCAACGGATGCATACTTGTTTCTATGTTTAAGATTAACGGTGGTAAACATCAACTAACGAATATTATGTAAGTTTACGAAACGAAATTATAATACAGCTATCGTAAATATGAATATCATTGTATTTCGTAGGGTGGGTCAATGGTTTATAACGAAAAACTTAAGTAAGTTAGATTCCACATACAAATATAATAATCACTATTCTCAATAACGAAACAATGATACTATGCCATTAGGCCTAATAGTTGAATTTAAATTTACTACTGTAAAATCATAAATTTTCGTGGGACATTCAATTTCGTTTATTTCGTGGATAACAAAAATCCACGAAATGAAATCCCCACGAAAACATAAATTTGGTATGATATAAATAGGAGAAAATCAAAAATCAGTGAAATATAATGTCCTTAAACAGGCTAGTATATGAAAACCACGAAAGTTTAACCCCACGAAAATAATGATTCTACAGTATTCATTCAGAATTAAGTATTGGTAACCTTAGAGTAAAAGTAAAAGTATTATCTATAAAGATGTAAGTAATATTCTAACATACAGTTGAAACATATAAGTTATTCGTACGGAAATAAGTAATTATATTTTTTCGATTAACATACCTGTATTATTTTCCTTTTCACGGCGTTTTTTAGATTTGTTTTCCTTCCAAAACTTTGCCATGCGTGTAACTCTGTCCTGTGTCATTATATGCATAAACTGCTCTTCCTTTTGTTCCTCAGTCATTAATAGCAGAACGGCAGGAAGGAAGTTAGCACACACAAACACCATCGAGTTAATGTTTAGGACAAAGCACATTACTATATCATATATCTCTACGTCACCAGTCAGCATCAGTACCAACGTACACGCAGCGATGAACACTAGACTTATTGTAGAAGACCACATGACCTGATTAACCTCCGGTTCTTCTTTACTACGCAGTTTGTACGAAAACGCGATAATGAAAACTTCTATTATCACGAACCAAAATGTCGTCATATACACAGAGTATATTTCCCTACAACGAGAAAGAAAAATTCTAAATATTTCAAAAACACAATTTATCCTTGAATCGCATAATTATATTTAAATTACACTGTTTAATTATAGCATTATTTACTATGTATTTTCGTAATGTTTTATCACTTAACTAACTTAGTTATGAGGATATTTTCTTTTGTATCCCCATTCAACACACATGTTTCTTATCAAATGACAGCACAACGTTAATACAAAATATTCAAGTAAAAACATTAAAAGGATAAGAAAATAATAATTGAGGAAAAACGAAAAACTATCACGAAAACTGAAACAGTCCAAGCCAAATTAGGCAGCCATCATAAATACATATTTAATAATGTAATTACAAGGGACAATTACATTATTAATAATGTAATTAAAAGGAATAGATACATTATCATTTATGTATTAAAAGGGTGAAATACATTATCAATAATGTAATTAAAAGGAATAAATACATTATCATTAATGTATTTAAAAGGTGAAATACATTATCAGTAATGTGCATGTAATGAAAAGGGTGAAATACATTATAAGTAATGTAATTAAGAGAGTAAACGTTTGTTTATATACATAATATGAGCCTGGTGAAATGGTGTCTACGTTTGCATAAATGCTTACTTATTCGTTTTTCAATACAATGTAATAAGAACAATCTTAATAAGATGTCAGGATTACTGTGTAGAAAATGCTTCTATGTTGAATGGGGGTTTATATCGACTGTAAACCTATCATTCGACACATGTTGGGATAACTATCCTTTTGTTCTATTTGAAAAAATCCTTTATGGTACGGGAAGTGCTTAGTGTCTTCTCAGACTGGGCTGTTTGAAACGAATAAAGTTGTCTCTGTCTTCAATATAATGTGTCACGGACCTCTCGTGGCAGGGGTCCAAAAGATGAAGAAACTTGAATTTATTGTTTTAATGTTCTATTTCAATGTTGTATACATTTTTAGTATTTTCTAGTGTGTGCAAGCTACGGATGTTTCTGAATGTTAATTATGCACATGCAATATTATAATATTTATAATAATAAAGCGTAGAATGCGACGGGATCGTCTTTCGTTTCTGTAACGAAACTATGCTTTTGCGAGAAATATAGAAACAGACGGGAAAGAAACATATCATTAGGTTAAAACAAAAACAAAGAAGAATATGGAAATGAATGGAAATATCAGCTTATTTAAAATCATACCAATTAAATCCCCGGGGTGAAGGTATTAAAAACAAACAAAACAACTAAATAAGTGACAGCTTTTGTCAACAACAAGCGTGTGATCATCCTTCATGATAGCTTCACTTCTTGTGATAAAAAATAATTTGAGACCTTTTTTGGCCAACGAAACATTTATTTATTCAAATATGCTAAAGCACGTTTTTGTAAAAATGAACTTAAAAAAAATATATTGAGAATTTAATGGATCATATATGGAGAGGAAAAAGACCAGCTACGTGTATGGTTACAGGGCGTTACTAAGGAGACTGAATGATTGCGTAATATCTTAATATTTCATTCAACTATACGTGATATCACTATACTATCACTATATAAGCCATACAATACAATTTATCATTACATAAGGAGCTATAAGGAAATCCTTGTTTATGTGGTTTCAGATGAAATCTAATAAAACACTTCTATAGATTGGAAGTAGCTTGACATTCTTGTTTTTTGAAACATAAATAAAAAACTACCAAATATTCTAGGGGTTTGAAATCGGGATCTTATAAGGTCTGTAACTGCTAATCCTACAGTAAACCAATGTTGCTACATGTACCAACGACCTGTGTTAAAATGAATGATGATTAGATTTTCATGGAATAACTCTGTGCCTTACAAAATACTCTTAGAAATTTCATGACCTTCATTATACAAGACAAGAGTACTAATGGACCAAAACACAGCTCTGAGATTGAACTTTTCTCCGCCATTATTGCTTTTAAGGTGATGCGCTTCATCATAATTAACTGTTTTCAATACATTTGTGACACAAAACTAAGACAAAGAAAAAAATTATTGCACGTACTTATCAAAACTGCAACGCCAAGTGATGGTCACTTCGTCGACATTCGAAATTTCCCGTATACCAGGAACAGTCGAACTGATATTGATGACGTCACTCTGCATCCACTTGAAGAACGCAATTATTGTGGGAACCAACAGCAACGGTATGTAAGTCAGAGCAAAATCCCATCGTGGCACACTGCTCTGTTGCAGGCCAAGATACGAACGTAAACATACTGTCTTGTTGATTTTCACGATCAGAGAAGCAATGCTTATGGTGTATGAAAGAGCTGAAAATTAAAAAAGAAATCCTGAATCAAATCACAGTCAATACAACTATATTAATGTTACTCCAAAATAGGCTAGTTTGCGTCACAATTATTCATCTTACTTAAGGAAAAGATGTACAGTGATATATATTTATAATGACCTCTTATGGGAAAGAGTAAATACAGTATTCAGAATTAGACTTAATAAGCAGATCATTATGAAAAAACCCCATCTTTGGGGCATTTTAAAATGGTTAATATAAGCAAGTGGTTTTATAAATAAGTGGTATTGAGTGCAGGTTTCACTATTTGTACGATTTATAGTGAATATATTTCTTAAAAGCTAACCGAAACATAATATATATAATATTGGCCTTTTTCTGCAACAACAATAACATTATAAAATGAAACATATAGGTAGATATAGTTATGCTATATTGCCATCAAGTAACCGTATAAGTATATTGACGTACGATCGAATTGAAGTATTATTTATGGTTGAAGCATTTGTCGACACGTCACAGTGATCATTTGTTGTCAGATTTAGCCTTAACAGGACAGCGGCGTTTAAAGAACTATAGAACGTCCACATTAAAGATTGTTCAGTTTTTGTATCTGTCGTCATCACTTATGTGCGTTTACCTTGTAGTGATCATCCAGTTTGTAAGAAATAATTTGTTTTTCTTTAATGCTTTGCTATATTTTCTTGTTAACATATTGAAGAAAATATTTAACAAATTTATAATTACATCTTGTTGTCGTCACCTTAAGTTGAAACATGCCACTGAACCGACGAGAGTATATTTCAAAGTGTATGATATATTTGAAAAATATGAACGACTGTTAACTTTCAAAACCTCTTTATAGACCTGAGTTTATGGCGCCTCATAGATCATATCATTGTTTGATTGATGACACAGATTAGAACACTTATATAATACAAACCTGCCTAAAATTGACATGAAATTGACCCGAAAGAAATTTCATGTGAAATTGACTTTAATTTAAATTTGACATGAAAATTCGTGTCTTTTTCAGGTAAAGTTTACCTTAATTAATTTTGCCTGTGTATTCTAGCAGTAATTTTCTTCTTTTGATTTTATTTACACAATCGACTTCTTAAGGTACTTTAATTACAATATCATTATTTTAAGTAGACAAAACTTGTTCCTAGAATTTATATTTCGAACTGTCCAGCTACGGATACGGAAATTGCTTTTCAGCTACGTATGAACAAATAGATCGGGTTTTTTTTTTACCAAAAAGCCGACACAAGCAATAGCATCATAGTTCTGACATACATTTAACCTTGTCGACTTTACGAACAACACTGTATCATAATATTACCACAAGGTGACGTCATCAAATACTGCCCTCACCCCTGTATCCTTGATCTAATATCGTTACTACAGTTCAAGCAGGTAAGCTCTCTATCTTATATTGTTATTTATAAGTAACATAAATATATCTTTCCAACACTGGTGAATCAGGTCACATATGTCTGTCCTTTCACTTATATGTTAACGTCATGAAAATCTGTGTCTCATATGTACAGATGTCGTATCTACTCTATTTAATTTGGTTACGACAGTTGATCCCTTACATGTACCTTGTCTGATATGGTCACACATATTAGTGTGTTGCCGTCACGAGATGACCCCATAACAAACATTATGGAGAGGAGATGATTCCCTTGAGGATAACAAACAAATCAAAATAGCGATCGTCCTTTTCTTTGATGATTTAAGCTTGGCCCCCAAACACTTCAATCACCTGTAAGTTTTATGCGCTTGTTACAATGCATTGAAAAGTCAATTGCATGATTTATTATTTCTGCATGCATCATATTTATCAGAGTTATTTCCCTTTAACCATAGACAGTTAAAATTGATTCAAAGCATTGCCACTTTATACTAGGAACTTTTCATCACCGTTTGCCTGATGGTGACTAAATATAAATAACAATAACACAATCATCACACTTGACAATTGACAGCTGCTGAGTCAATGGGAAACATCAGGGACTTTACTCGAATAAACGATTTCACCTGCTGAGCTCTAGGGCACCCCTCAAAGACATCACTCGAATAGCACAATAAAAAACAAAGATACGAAGCCTCTAGGTTTTAAGCCAAATAAAAATGGTAGTAAAAGAAACATTTTCAGACAATAGAAAAATAATAAAGATTAACGTACGTCATTTTCATGACAAAACAAACCATCATTTGTCGGGAATTGATGTGTCCATCAGAATACAAATAGAATATTGGTGTAATTTTCAAGGCTTGAAATTCATAGCGCTCTTTTCTTATCAGGTTTTGTTTATAAAAGTTGCGAGATAAAATGATCCACAGTCTTGTTGTAAAAGGAAGGTTAGTTTTAAAACACAGCCGAGTGCCTTTCCAATATTTTGAGGTTTTTGAATTCGGTAGAATAATACAATAATTATGAGGAAACTGTTATTAAGCCTTTAACGGGTAACCAATATTTTTTGTTTTTATTTTGTTCTCTGTAAAATGATTCTTCGAAATATCATTCACTCGTTAAGGAAATTGAGCAATAATTTGAGTTTGAGGACATTCTTTAAGAAGATGTCAAACTGTAATACATTTCCCTTACCTGGAGCAGCGATCTGTATAGTACACATCAGTTTGGTTTGTGAGAAGAGATGACAGCAGCTAGATAACGTCATGATTGAACAGCCAATCAGAATTCCAGTATCAGCATCAGCACAGATGTTAAACACTTTGTGTTTGTAAAACTTACATAGAAAGTAGGAGGCTATTGTAATAAACATAAATGAAATAGAGATTAGGAGAATATCGATAACACCAAGAGCAGTAAAAAACTTATGTTCCAGAATAGGGCCAGCTGATTGTAATGACGTCACTCGAGCGTCATACGCATTCACAAAATCGGGATCCAAGCAGATCCTGCAGTCGCCAAGGCAATCAGAGGCAGGCATGACACGTAATCCATTTCTATAGAAACTCAATTTCCTCATATCAAGTGTAAGCTTTCCGCTTTCAAAATTACCAACCTATAAAAAGAAACATTGCATAATTCGTTTGTAGGCCTACTATTATATTGCAGTATGAACTCGTTTTTCAAGTCAAATTAATTATCAATTTAAAAAAAAAAAAACATCAATAATATATTAAAAGCATTGGCTTATATAGTTTATTGAGATAAACAATGGTTAAACGAATGTATTAAATGAATACAAAATATTATGCCGGGGTCTCAAGAGAAAAACATGTAGTTCTACCTTAACATTTAAACAAGTAAAATGGAGAGAAATGCATTTTAAGTTAAACAATTGCTTGATAATTAGTAAGTAAAATGACCAGACTTACGTCTACTAGTCGGATTCCTCCGTCAGGACTCTTCTGAACATTTGTTACTTTCAGGGCTGTGGAAGCGGTGGTTTTGTCCCTGAACTTAAACGGTGTACCTCCTAGGGACGTGAAGTTCACTGCACTGAGATGCCGTTCTACGTTATTGTAAAATATAGCGCGGTCTCCTTTAATGCACTCGTACTTATCCGCTTTGCATTCCCTCAATAGACCATGGAGTGCATGCCCCAAGGAGAAGACTGAATCCAAGATGCCGTTGATGGATGGACTTGGAATGACGTTACGTCTAGACAGACGTTCTGAATTCGAGCAATCTTTGGCATAGGTGTTAGATAACCGCAAATTGCAGGCGTTTGCTTGCTGCCAAAAACTAGCAAACCAAGGATCATTTGCTTTGTCTTTAATGTTAAGGCTTAAAAAGTAGTTCATGAATTGATCATTTATTTGAACATCTTTGCGGGTCGAAAGCACGCCTGAAAAAAAGAGATGTTAGATATGTTAATAACACATGGCTAATACATGTTTCTGTCTTTCGGATCTTCCTAATTATAAAGCAAAGTTGACTTATAGGGCTGCTGGTCATACTATTTGTTGTGTAAATACTTTGATGTAATATAACTCAATAATATCTAAATATTCGAATTCCCTATAACGGCAAACAACCTTTGTCTCTGCATGACAATATATACAATAGCATGAACCAAGCAAGACAGTTGAACGTAACACACACACAGGTGATTGCACCATCAACATTTGTTAATTAAAACAGTATGACAAACATGAATAACACTTCATCATACAGCATTGTCATCCTATTAGGGCTCATCGGTGATGGTAAGGGCCAAAATGTTAGATATCCAAATTGTCTAAACTGCTGTTAAAACAAAAGGGCATACGCGTAAAGCCCGTTTAATAATGAATTTAAAAATGTAGAAGAGTACTGGTTAATTTAAAATTAAATAATCTGTGAAGAGTGTTTATTATCAACCGTATTTTTTCAAATCATTTATTCATTAGAAAAAGAACTAAATTCGAATCTATGTATAATGGTATATAATAACTTAAAGAATATTTTGAATCGTACCTATGTCTTGTTCTGATAGATAGTTCTCCAAGTCATACACTTCAAACGGAAGCACGAAGAATAGCCTTCCTAACAAATGTAATTCTCGTGCCACCCTTAGTACTTGCTTAACGTTATTTGGTGACATAACGGGAATAACTGCAGTAGCGCCCTCTACTTCCGTCATGTTGACAAGAATAGACCGCGTTACTTCAGACGAGACTGATTTTTCCAATATATTTCGGCTTGCTATACATATTCCATTTGCTTTAAATATATCTCCCAGATAATTGACAACGCTTTCCATCAAAGGATCGCAAACTACATGGATGTAAGTCCATCGTAACTGCAAGCATAATTCCAGAATATAGTCCATTTCTGCAAATGGAGAGGGCACCGTTCTGAACAGACGTGGATGTGGTTGGCCATCGCTTACATCAGCCCGCGACGAAATTATCTGAAAGAAAAATAATCGGTTATAAAGATAATGATAAAGGGAAAACATTGCTGATTTTCCATGGTATTTTTCATGGAGCTGGAATCCCAATTGGATACTAAAGTTTTTGCCTCATTATACATTATAATCTGATGCACTCCTGTAAGTTTGGAGAAATGATCAGCTGTTTCCCACCATATAATTGTACAAATGCATCTTATACTGAGGCCCTAGATAATTGAGGGGATTCTTCTTTGTTCTCTTCTTTGGGACATTAAAAATACTTCAAATCGCTTTTTGCATGCATCCATTACAATATTAGGGCCATGTGCTCCCCCCTCCGATCACAAAAACCAATCGCCAACATACTAATGTGTGGCAATACATAACATTTACTGTGATGATAAGTTGTTAGGACTACCGTATGGTCCTGCGTAATCTGAATTAAGATCTGTTTAGTCTCATTTTGTTGACAGACCGTTATTATTAAAGTGTGACGCTTTGGAGACAACGTGCTTGGTGTTTGTTAAACTGATGACGGACAGCTAAGACTATCGCGTGGCGTGGTGAATCTTCACTGTTTAGCCATTAGTCTAACGTGTGAAACTGCATGTGGTTCTGTTTTGATAACCAGTTAGAACCTACATAGTTTACATTATAAATGCCACTCGTATATATGAAATTTCTATCATTTTATATCTTTTATTGTTCATATTCTTATTGTCTTTTCGGCAAAATAGCATTTATCGGTACCGTTATTAATATAAAGTTGCTTCCGACAAGTGATTGACAAAAGACGTCAAGAATGGAATGATGACGTTAAGTTTCAATTACATACAATTCAACACCTGGTATCATCACAATGTCTGATTCACAATCGTATTGTGTAGATAGGCCGTAAAAAAGTTATAGCGTTGCCCTTTATGGTTTCATTGTGCTGATTGGCCAGATTTACTCTAATGATGGGTCGTTCAAACCTATGATAGTCCTTAATTACAATCCCTGATACACATACTTACAACTGGTATTTCGACATCTACTTCACGAGTTGCCGTTTCAACAGAGATAGCCTCTCCTACGGCTTCGCCTCCGACGATCCCAAGAATAGTTGTATTTGGACGTAGTCTTTTTGTAGGCAGTACTAAGTTTGGTAACAGGACACTTTGTACGATATTTTTTGTCTTTGTGGCGACACCACAGGTGGGGAATACAGCTAAACCAAGCTTCACATTTGGTAGCAAAGTTGTGCTGTTGTTGATAACAGTTACAGCCCAAACCATCGATTCCATTACTTGATACCCATTACTGTTTACTCGTCCGGAACACGTGTCATCGTTTTCGCGTTGAAAGAGCTTCACGAAGCCGTACAACATTGGATCACCGTCTATATACACGTAGGGTTTACCGAAAATTTCAGGTGGGACATGTGCACATGTATCTGAGCTGCAGTCTGATTTCCTGATATCTAACGACAAAATCGAAAGATCACTGGATACACTAAGCGAGCCGTCCTCAAAGGTACCAACCTGAGTAAAAAACAACACTTTAAACTTAATTTGGATCGCTCTAAAGAATGTGTTCCTTATACAAAAAAAATCACTGCCGATTGTCTTATCGTTGGCAAATTCAGGTGATGTTTGAAAATATAATAAAAACATTGATTGCAAGTTGTAAGTAACATAGGGAAATATACTTTAGCATCAATACACAACTATTCAAGTAAGCATATTGATAAAAATATTTGAGTCGACAGTTGAACTCCTGTAGCTACCAACCTGTTAACACGACTTACATAAAAAAGAAACCTTTCAAGCAAGTATATAATATTCATAAGATGAGATAGTGAATACAATGTGTAGATTGACATGTTTTAATTAATAGTCTTTTTGTTGAAAATATAGCGAACAACTGGTTGGAAGAAATTTAACACGACTGTTGAAATAAAAACAAAAAGGAAATGATACATTACATTCTGGTATTCGATGCTAATTTGCTCTTCATCAAAGACAACCCGGTAGATTCCAAATGATGCTGGTCCATTGCCTTTGCTGTCAAAACGGATATTCTTCCCACTTGAACCCGAGAAATGATATTGGAGTATATTGTCCCGAAGTCGACTTGCTAAATGACTCTTCGCATCTGCACAGAAGTTTCCTAAAGGACATTTATTATGTATAATCTCATCCAAACCTGCAGCAAATGCCTTTATGGAATCAATGATAAGGTAAGCATCATTGTGACTAAACATGTCGGAATGTAACTTGTTACAAATATTGTCAGTCTCGTCTTTGTCAGTTTGGTTCTGGCACGTTGACATGAGATTCAAAAGCTCATCCATATAAACACTTTTGGTAGTGTTGTTGCTTTGTATTTGAGTAAGTTGTCGGTTGAACGATGGAACAGGATATGTTGATATCCCTACCACGAACGCCCAGCGTAACAGATTAGCAAATGGTAGTAAATCGTCGTCGTGTAAAGTAGTGAACCACGAACTACCACCAATCCAAATAACGTTTTCAACAGATCGTCGCCTCATCGCTCTAAACAATGGCACTAATTCCCTAGCCTCGGCAAATGTCATCAATACGGTCGTTGAATTAAGATTTCTTGCAATAAATGTTTCAACTAAGTAGTCCATATCTGAATCATTTTGAGCGACTTCCTCCGTTATTCGCACCATGTAGACGACTGATATATCAAAAGTGTTGGCTGCCTCCATTGCTTCAATAGCGCTTGCGTCATTGGGATGTACATCGGAATGCAAAATCCCTATGTACTTGACTCCAAGGATTTTAAGTATTTGAAACATGACGTTTATTTCCTCCCGTTGGTCTGGCACCATTCTCATAAAGTCAGGATATATTTCTTTGTTACTAAAATCGGAGTCGGCTGCTGTTGCGCTAATCGCAAGTAGACCTTTACTATGAAGATAACCCGCCAAAGGTGCGTATTCGTTATAACGAGTGAAGCCGAGAGCTCCAAACATTTGAGACGCTTCATGGAAATCAATTCCTTTCCCTGTATTTGCACTATACATCTGATCTATTTGAAATATCGTACGGTCGGCAAAGGAACAACTGTCGATCATGATGTAACCGAGGGAAAGACCGGGAAGAATTGCCGTGTTATTGTTGATGGTAGCAATTCCGTAAGAAACTGCTTCTGTTAGAACAACCTGGTCAGGGTTGAGGTCACCACATCCAGTTGGTGTGTTTGCAGCTTCGTGAACTGGTAATACAGCAAGTAGATACACATCCGCACGTTGGGAGGCGAACACGTCCTCAATTATGTATTTTCGACATTCCCAGCGCCAGGGCTGACTTGTCGAAACGACACGACCACCAATGGGCTTATCGTCTGTGTCGTAGAAAACAAAAGGCGATACTATCTCGTTTTCATTTTCAGCAACAGTCATGGTCTACAAAACAATGATTTGCTTTATAATCAACAAAAAGACGGTACATTATTATGCCAATATCTTTTTAAACGAATGGAAACACAAGTAAAAAATATTGATGTTTAAAGAATATTGATAAAGTATTTATACCATTACTTTAAAAAACTGCATTTAGGGAACAGATTATTTTGCATTGAGTCTGACACTTATCATCGTTACATTACTGTTAGTTTTATTAGATGGTACAGTGTATTGTTATTGCGTATTGTATTTCCATAGAAAACTTGAATATTGGAGATTTCGCATTTGTAACAAGAAAATCCATATTTTTGACAAGACATTATTTGCAAAAGAAAATCAAATCATTAGAAGATACAAACATTACGTACTTTGACCCAGGCCTTTGTATATTTGTCCCCCTGGTAGCTGTACACAGAAGTATTCCTCATGTCCTCACCAAATACTCCCAGTAGAGACTGCCGAATACAGATATAAGGGTCATCTGTAGTGTTTCTCGCAATACAGTTTGTAATATCATGCATTGCCAGGTCCAATCCATACAGCAGAAACCGTAAAGCTGACTCTACAGAAGGGGCCTCCGATGTGCCGTTTCTCTCTAAAAAATATTCACAATTGTTTTTTAATAACGGTCACTCGATCAGTTTTGTCAAATAAGTTATCACATTGCCTATAATAATCTTGTGTACATACAATAATATGGCGATGATAATATTGCAATTAACATACATGTGTATATATAATTACAACATGCTATGTCTTGAGAGTATTAAGCAATCGAAATTGCGATATGTTTCTGATAAAGAGAATAGTACATGTAGTCACGTAGACAACGTAAACAAGTAAACTTCTGTGTGATACGTCACTGCATGTGACGTATCACACACATTTTCAGTTCATGTGTGTAAGTAGTGAATAAGTGGTATATATGTTGGTTTATATGGTTGAGTGTGACAAAGAGAGAATAGGCATTATGTACGAATTAATTTTGTTAATTAGCTGTAATAAAACCAAAATTAATTGTATACAACTGTGATTGTTATCGACAGTGACGTATGGTTACAAACAAGTTATTTCTAGTATTACCTCAGATAATCAAAAACGACGAATTACTGTAACCTGATCAAATATAATATATCCAACAAATAATAAAACTACACCTAATCATTTAAACGTGGAAAAACACACCGAGTTTCTCGTAAACCAAAAGGTATTTGAGAAGTTGACTACATTTTTTAGAACAGAATTTACGACTGACGAATAGGCGAACAACAGAATGAACTGCGAGGGACAATTTTCAGTATCGGCAAATACGTAATTTATTGAACTAAGATGTAGCAACGGATTTATACTTTGACTAGATTGGCAATTCAGAAAAGAAAAGAGTAAGGGAGACAACATAGGTCGACCTTAACCAAAGAAAAGGTGAACACAAGATCGAGAAAAGAATAACATTCTTAGTCACGTAAATAACATAACGTTATTTACTGTGTGTAAAAGGAAATGCTTAAGTGTTACGCATCCTTAATGTAGACTAGTACACTTTACATTAAAACACCATTACAAAACATGTGTCGCTGCATGTATATATGAACAATTAATAGTTAAAAAGCATAGTGAAGCAGGTATCCTATCAAAAAGCTTGCATATCTAAGAGTAACATGAAGATTTTTTCTCCTAAATATTGGAGAGTACATTTGATTGCAAATGAGGCGTTATGAAGCATTTATCACTACAGTGATCGAGATGGTATGCTTAATAGTAAATAAGGTATATAAAGCAGGTATCACTTAAATAGACAACTATATCTTATAGTAAATACATGCCAGACAAACATGCAGGTAGATACGTACACTTTTAAGTAAATAGGAAGTTAAGGAACAGGTATCGCTACATATGGAGCTGTACACTTTATAGTAAATAGGACATTATAATTTAATCTTGCTTGAAACACGCATTTTCATTGGCTTAAAAATGTATGTTATCAGCCCATAACGTAAAAAAGTGACGTCGCCGTTTGTAACGTCGCATTTGATTGGCTGATACAGGGCGTAATCATTTCTAAGTGAAAAGAGTCCATCAATAAAAGTGGATATCCACAGGGATTGTGTATAGTAGAATAAATTATAAGGATTGACTTGAATATATTTTTTATTTTATGGAGCTATAACACAAAAACCCGGAGTGTACCCTCATCATAAACCGCTTCGCGTTTATTTAGAGTACACTCCGTTGTTTGTGTTATATCTCCATAACATAACAAATATATTCAAGTTAATCCTTAAATAAACACACATGCTATGCTGATAGAAATTTCAATGCGAAATGAAATTGCACAAGTCTTTACACAAATCACTGTATTGGAGCGTACCCCTTGGATTGCTCAGTTGATTTCGACATTCCGAAATGGGTATGAGTTAATCAGAAACATATCGACATGTATAGACCCAAATAACACTTGACATCTTCTCAACACGACGTACTCAACAATAATTATCGTAATGTTCCTATAATCTCTCAATTAATTATCAGAGCCATACAAACTCCTGTAAAAACATAAACCGGCGAACCAGTCCTAGGTTGTGATTTTTACTGTGGAGCTTATTTACG
>JAUMHH010169073.1:0-16466 GCA_032359455.1 Chlamys rubida | reverse complement strand
CGTTACATTCCTGATAGATTCCCAGGGATTGGTGGAATACCAGATACATCAATTACAGACTGGAATCGTTACATTCCTGATAGATTCCCAGGGATTGGTGGAATACCAGATACATCAATTACAGACTGGAATCGTTACATTCCCGATAGATTCCCAGGGATTGGTGGAATACCAGATACATCAATTACAGACTGGAATCGTTACATTCCTCATAGATTCCCAGGGATTGGTGGAATACCAGATACATCAATTACAGACTGGAATCGTTACATTTCTACAAGGCTTATTATTTCATTTTTCCCCCTCAAAATCTGTTGAATATGCAATCTTCTTCGAAATTTTGAAAACATTGGTAGAACTATGGCACTCCACTGCGAAAGCAAATATGTCAGATAAGGGGAGGCAACCTAGTTGTGCATCCACATCCAATATCAAATGGAAACAAATTATATCTAGTATGTGTTGCAATAACAATGGCCTTTTTAAATAATAGGAACCACTATTTATTTCAAAAAAAAAATCCCCTTCAGCTCTTTCATTCATCTGTATGAAAAATGTATGTACACAGAAATGGGGTATAATGTGAACACATCTGTGAGGTATGGCATGATAACTTCTGTTTGTTCTTTAAGTGAACGGTATTAATACTTAATGATTAGACTCTACTGTGAGTTGATGATTGATATGGGATCACATTTAATTGCATAACACAGGAAGACCAGAACAGTTGTCTGCACCACGAGCAAGCCTGGATCCAACAGTGAAACTAGTATCAAAACATCCACACTCACATCACCTACACACATAATAAATAATGTGATCACGTAACAATCAACAATATAACAATGACTGAGACACTGAAAGGTCACAGTGCAATGTACATAGCATGCAGTTAGAACAAGCAACTCATAAACCCTGTAATAGTGTCCTCCTTCCGTTTCTGAGTGTATACCCTCTGTTGTAATACATTAATAACAGAGGCACAGTCTAAGTTACCTGATTTTAGCTTTATTTTTCAATTTCTGTAAATTGTCTTAAAACATATCTTTAAATTGGTTCTGTTATCTCATTAGAGGACTATGGAGAAATCATTTTTGTTCCTGATGCTTTTTTGAGTGAATTGTCAATCGTGATTGCAGTCATCTAAAAGAATTGTCAATCGTGATTGCAGTCATCTAAAAGAATTGTCAATCGTGATTGCAGTCATCTAAAAACAGAGTTAGTTCAAAAAGGGGCTAGTAACACTGATCACAGGAGCTAGACACTGACCTAGTGATGTTAGACGTCGCACCAATCACAGTAACAGCACATCTCACTATTATAGTTCAATGTGCCGTGCCCTGTAGGTTGTCAAACTTCCTAATTTGAAACAACATTTTCAAGGCCAGGTAATTATAAATGTTGAAATGGAAAGAAATAATGTTTTAACTACATTTGTTTTAGTTTCTAAAGATACCAAAGTGATTTTTGAAGTCTTTCATAAAACATCTCTTCTATCTACACACATTCAATGCTGTGGAAGGCAAACAATGAAACAGATGAATGCATCATCCTCCGATATTCATGCTTGGGACTTTGAAAATAATGTAGACATTTCCCCCTTTTCTATTTAAAGGTAATTATAACACAGAATTGAACAGATGAGGGTACAATTTCAGGAAACTCTTTTAACAATTCAAAACACAAAATGATTATTATCTTTGTATAAAAAATATGAAAGGATATTTCCAGTACCATTTTTCATCACAAAGCACTTGATTGGTTGACTTTCTACTGTAATGGCGGCCATACACACAAACTGGTGATCACAACAACGTCACTCACACTGGCAGTTCAACATCTAATGACTTTCTTTAGGCAAGAATCAGTATCCCTTTATGATGCATCGACAAACAGTCACAAAAACGAGGCTATCAGCTGCTGTGGTTGATGATGAATCTGACTTGATAAAACGTTTTTAATTATGTTTGGTTTAGAACAAAATATTTAATAATTTAAAAAATGATAGAATGAATATAAGAGTAGGAGGCTACAAACCAACATTCTTTTGTCCCGCGTCTAGACTGGCTAACATAACCACACGATGGTAAATGACAAATCAACATTACATTGTCCCGCGTCTAGACTGGCTAACATAACCACACGATGGTAAATGACAAACCAACGTTCTTTTGTCCCGCGTCTAGACTGGCTAACATAACCACACGATGGTAAATGACAAATCAACATTACATTCACTGAACACAAGAAAGGGATAATGGCTCTTGGTTCAACATACACCTATATACCTACTGTTGCTCATAAACCAAACATACAGTCTCTCTGGTAACTATATATATATACATGCATGATGCAAAATAAATTATCCAATTATATTTCCCCTTTGCACACACAACTCCTTCAAACAATAAAACAGTACTGCTGTTCATAACAAACATTTCTATACACAACAAGTCTATCGTAACCACAGCTTCAGTCGTAATGCATCCACACCATTCAAGTAGTAGCGGAATAATCTTTTGTCGCGTACAAATCCTAGATTTTCATACAGACGCAAGGCTGCTTTGTTGGTTATTTCTGTTTCAAGAACAACCTGCAAGAACAAAAAGAGGCCCGAAGGTTTAGTAACTGACCTGGAACTTTATATTAAATTTAAAACATGGTAAATAACAGTTATAACAAGAAATGTAAGCTGTAATGAGGGCTTAATCCCAAGGGGCAGGGGTGTAAAAATAACTTTTTCAAAGCAACTGACCAAGGTAAGTAGACCTTAGAAATCCACTTGATAAAAATAATTTCTACTTGCCCAATAAAATGCATATTGTACAGACAAAAAGACAGATTTTTCTAAATACATGTAATATGAATTTTCATGAAATATTTAATAGGTTATTCTTTTCTCAGTAAATAGTGTATACAAACCTTCATTGATAGATGTTATCATCTGTTCCTATGAAGTAATTATATACATATATGGTGGGGACTGGGGATCACATCTGTTCCTACCAACTAATTGTACATGTATATATATATGGTGGGGACTGGGGATCACATCTGTTCCTACCAAGTAATTGTATATATATAAGGTGGGGACTGGGGATCACATCTGTTTCCATGTTATGACCAAGGGGTTGATGCAGGAGTACCCTTTTTTGTTAAAATCATTTTACTTGTACAGAATATATATCCCCACCCCTTCTATAGCTAGCCTCTACTAGGCCACATATAAAAAAAAATTGTCAATGGTGTATAAATTACAATTTGAGCTCTGCAAGTGTTTCTTCATTATTTTGGCTTATTATTACACAGACATAGCACATGATAATGTGGTCTAAGAGCAGTGGAATCTGCTTATTATGATATTCCATCTGACATAGAAAAATATTATAATAACCCATATATTATAATACACAATCAAACTGTTTTCGATCAGTTTCAGGTTGTCTGAACCGGAACTGGAAAAATTCAAGAAAGTTGCAATTTGCTGTCACTTCACTTTCAAAATGATTTCTGAACTAGCCTCATACTGCATCTTAGCTAACGATTCTGTAATGCAACAGTCAGTGGGGTGAAAGAAGTGATATAAACAGTCATGATATAAACGTATTAATATTTTGCTGCTCTATGTCAATTACGATCCCATGACAATCACATGCCATGGAAGTTGTGCGGTGGAAGGAACTTCCATAGAAACAATAACAACCCAAAACACAAAATATTCCTATTTTTGATATTACAAAGAATTCTTTTCCAACGAAAAATAGCGTACATAGTAAATAAATCAGTCAACGTCAACTTTGGATGGATTTCCGGCACCATGCTGTCAGGACAGTATGCCCAGATCTCGACACTTTTTAAACTGAGACACAGGGAAATCAACCATAAATGTGATAAGGAAACTATTGTTTAAAAGATTAATTACACACCGCTTCCTTCTAAATTCATATTTTCATCAAAATCAGCATGGTTTTCCCACATGACGAGCCAAAGTAACTATGAATATTCATAAAATGTATGACCGTTTTCGTATCAGAATTTGTGCTGGAAAAAGTCGGTAGGCCTAATAATTTCCATTTCATACACAGTCCTTAAGTGTATTTTAGATAGCCATAAAGTACTGCACATGACTGACAATAACATAATAAACTTGTTTTACTTTACATGGAGAAAATATACTAAGTGGTAGTAATTTACTCACCAACCTTGCACTAAACATGTACATATTTTGTTCACCAAACTTAACTTGTACTTTGCTAAACATGTACATATTTTGTTCACCAAACTTAACTTGTACTTTGCTCACTAAATGCTATACACTTGGTATGAACTTTCTTACCTCATCACAGTCATCTAGTATCATAGCTCTGATTGCCTTACGGACAAGATGAGAACCTGCAGAGGAAGGAGGAATTTGATAAAATTATGCAATTAGTTGAAATATATTCAACTAATGTGTATTCAAACATATATAATTGCATATACATCATTTAAAGAAATTTCCTTTTATTCACCATTATATTAGTCCCCTAAATGAAGTTGGGGACTTAAGCCTACGTATACCTGTACTTTGAAAATTTTTGAACACCCCTTTTTTTTGCCACAGTATAAACTGGCCTTTGATTGGTCAAAATTTACATTTTGTTTGATTTTGCTCAAATTTGTTACACAGGTGTATTATATGACACTACAAACTATAACATGATTTACATTAAGTCATTAAACAAGATTGCTACCATAAACTGGCATTTGATTGGTCAAAATTAAAATATCTGATTTTGCTGAAATTAAGTGTATTGCTGCGTTATGGCAATGTAAATCTCTAATGCGACACACCAGTGAGTTATCAATTGATCATAGAACAAGACACATGGCAGCTGTGGAACGACCACTCATTGGCTGAAACTCAGATATTGCCGGATTTCAATCAAATTTGATGCTGAGGTATCTTATGCATTGTGGACTCTACTCCATATTTTTAATATAAGCACTAACTTTGTACTAAATTATCACCGTCCAATATATAAATATTTATAGCTTGACCTGAAGCTGGATTTGAATGAAAGAAGTAAATTTCAATATACCATGGGAATACTTGGGGAATCGGGTATATATTTGCGAATTTATTTGTTTTAGCTCTACAGCAAATGGAGATGTCTTAATTTTGAATATCAAAGGATAATGCTATACTGTTAACTCTAGCATGTCAACCCAGCGAATACATTGAACATGTATATTTCTACTGGCCTTTAATTTCATGATCATAGTAAATTTGTACAATGTTGCATTCATCTTCAGACTGTTTTAAAACCACACCCATACAAGTTATAACATGTTTCCTACTAAAACACTTTCAGACATTCACACTAAACGAGATAAAAGACATGAAAACTTCATCTTACCGATTCTTTTCCTTCTGTAATCAGAATCTACAGCTAACATAGCTATGTATCCTCTTCGTACCATTTTCTTGTGCATATCTAATTTACAAACTATGGCTCCAACACATCTGGCTCCATCCATAGCCTATTGTGAAAAGAAAAAAGTATTTTCATAAATTTGTATGAAAGGAGAGGGTTAACTTTCTAGCTATACAGCAAAATTCATCAAGATATCTTGAACCTTTTAGTTACAGAACTGACAAAAAGTTACTGAAAAGTCTGCAATTATGTAACCTTTGTCCTTAAAGGTCAAGGTCACAGTGACATGGTCTGTGGGCATTGCAGGTAAACTCTGCGATATCTTTTAAGTAGTTCATATTTTAAAAGTTATTGCCTGGACAAGATGTTCCTGAAAAATTTGCACTCATTTGACCTTTGACCTTGAAGTTTTTTTTATATCTTATCTAAAATCTGATTTTATTATATATATTCAAAAGTTGGCCTTTGACCTTTGCATTTGAGGTCAAGGTTAACATTACAGTGACCTAATAACATAGCACTGTACTGCAAGATTAATCAAGATAGCTTTAACAGTTTGACTGTTACGTCATGGACAAGATGTTACTGGAAAGTATGCTCTTCTTTGACCTTTGGCCTTAAAGTCAAGGTTGCAGTGACCTATATATATTGACAGTACATTGCAAAAGTGGGTGAAGGATTTACTGCAAGTTTCATAAAGATACACCTGTACCTTTAACGGTTAAATAGTTACAGCCTGAACAATTGCAAGAAATTATTTGAAGAACCAGTAATAAAACAATGTCTCCCTTGCATAATTCTATTTGACTTCTGAAATTGCCGAATATCAAGGGTCAACTGAAAGCACTGTTCAGGTAACATTAACAGAATTTCTTTATGCAATGCCTGGAAAGGAAGCCGACACTTTCCACTTTAAAAACTTCAGGCCCCGAAAAATCTGTGCCTGGATTGAGTGTGGGTGGGTTAATTTGCCTTCCTCAATTTCATGGACCCCTGTTTTATGTAGCCTGACTTAAATATGTCAGTTGAACTAAAAACTGACAGTATACATTTATGTTTTGATGATTATCCACTGCTTAGCACATAAGCTGAAATCAAAAGTATGAAAAAACAAGACGGAATCTCAATGCATTGATTTGGTTGGAAACTCAACTTTCCAAGAGGTTTTTGCATTTTCGATTCCTTCATATTTTAAGGCTGATGCACATCCCATCCCCACTTGGAATAATAATGAGCATTCTGTTGACACTAACTGCAGAACATATGCATGGATTCTGCTGGATTCGTGAAATTAAATATAACAACTTAACGGTTCCTTACAACTTACAAGGAAGCACAATTTTGGCCAGTTGTGGATGAAGTATCTGTACGTATAAATGGAGTATGGTTCCGACAAGTCTTTAGTTATCAGTCTCATGATATCAGGCATTTGTAATTCTGACTTGTACACTATGTACTCTATTCCTTCTTTTATATCACTTCCTCCCGGTGCATATATCCCTAAGTGTTGCACGGCTTCACACAAAGACGACTCTGCATCACTTCCAAGACCAGCACAGTCAATACTGCTTCGCTCAGTCAGTGGTGTATCAATCGTATTTTCACTTTCGCAAGAGGAACACACTTCCTCGGGTGCATCGCAATTCTCAGTCAATCTGGGACTTTCGGTTGTCAGTATATGCGACACCAACCCATTTTCGTTGGCTCTATGTTTGATCTTGCCATTTGGCAAATCACTGTCAATCATTAATGTTTTGATTGGGGTTTGATGATCACAAGCATCCAACGTCACGACATCTCCCTCCATTTTGCGTTTCTGCAACTCTGAAAATACTTGTTCTGTCTCAGCTCCTGTGGTATCATGAGTGCATTCGGACATTATATCAAGATGTTCATCTTATCAAAGAAATATGAAAAGGAAATGTTTATTTTACATCTTCAATGCTTCGTCGATGCACGTGTCGTTTCCCATTCCTTCCACATAACGTGATTTTCTAAATAACATCGTCCATGTTGCTGTGGACTATACTACTTCCGGTTAAGTACTTCTATTTACTTTTTATATTCGTACGCAGTTCACTCACATATGAGTTTTGTAAAGGAAGTTATCCCGGAAAAATAACCCATGAATAACGAACAATCTATAAATGTGTTTTCAGTGGGGTATATAATATCATTTGTTCCAAAATATAAGCTCATAATGAACTACATTTGCGCAGGTATATATATGAGTTGTGTGTTGTGAGGCACTTCCTGTTGTATTGAAGCACTGCCTGAACACGAATAGAGATGGGGGAAACTGATGGGATAAGGTATAGCTAAATGTATCTTGACTTCGCATCATTCATCTGAATCGTGCGGATAGCCGAACTATTCGGTATCGAAGCAGACTTAAACAATCAATTTGTCTGATGACATCACCTATGAGGCTATGTGTTACAACGGGATTCATGATCTCTTGATGACACTTGTCATGACTGTTATAAGGTCATTTTCTCTTAAAACAACAGAATGATTGTTTTTGTTATATGGTATAATATGCTTGTCAAAAACGGTTCCGAGTTGTTTCCCCCGAAATCCCGTTAGCCCTAGGTTGTTTTGTGCTAGATTGTTTCGCCCTGAAAGAAAAATATTATGGCGAAACATTGTTTGGTATTTTCTTTCAATTTTAGTTGTTTTTAGTCACAAATTAAGTCTTCTTAGTCTTCGATATCATTAAAATCAATTTCACAAAAAAAAATTGTTTGTCTTGTTTTTAAGCGAGTGTGACAAACAGCAGCTGTGAAAAGCTGACTCCGCTCTCACATACTCTACATGAAATATATACCTAACACTAATGTAGAAAGTCATCAATAAGTTTAGTTGATATATTTAAATATTAATTATTACATTAGCGTATAAATTATAAAAAAAAATTATTAGGGGCGAAACAACCTAGGGCGAACAGGATTTAGGGCGAAACAACCCTTAGCGCAAACGGGATTTAGGGCGAAACAACCTGTTACCGTCAAAAACCATAATGTATCCTGTTATCATATTGACAAGAGACATATATAGCTGAAGTCTTGAGTAATTTTTAACTGCAAGTTTTTTACAATGGTGACAGTCCCCTCAAGGAAGGAAATATTCTCCAACCGTATTTAATGAGTTATGTCCCCTTCCTTCTAGTAAAAAAAATGCTCAGCTCAATATCTAGAGTAAGTGCTAACAGATTAGTGTAACATAATTACCTTTAAAGCTCGCACAAGTTTGATCAGATCCAGGGCGTTTCGCCTAAATCCAGTTCGCTCAAAGACGTTTTGCCTTAATATAAATTATAGATTTTTAAGTAATGATTTGGGGTGAATGAGATGTAGGGCAATATGATGCAACACCAGTTTGAGATCCACTAATACATGTATGTGACAGGCGTATTACCTACTGTGCTAGTTGAGTATAAAGATATACATGGTAGAAAAGATTAAATCTAACTCGCAAAAAGGGCAGACTTTATCTAATACAAATTATGAAAAAAAAATAAAAAACGTTATTGATTTAAAAGATTAAATATGATATCAAATTGAGTGTCATTAGAAAAAAATTACATGGACATGAAGGGAAAGTAATATTTATAACGAAGGCACCTGTCACAATATTTATTTCCTGAATTTGATTAATTAAGATGTTACTGTGCAGCACCATCAAGACATCAAAGCAAAGGATTTGAAATCTAACATAGCTTTGTAAGCAGACATGCTTTCTTCTATAACTTGTGCAATTCATTCTGTCTGTTGGTTTCAGAGATGGAAAACAAAACAGAAAAGCATGTTATAGTTCCAGGGATGCCTATTGGAAGTGTCTAGACAGGACGCCGGAAAGCCTTGCTGAATCAAAATGTAAAAGTTTTAGCCAAGAATATGAGAAGAGCTGCCATCCTACTTGGGTAAGATTATTTCATAACTGCAAATAAAGAACCGCAGTCATTGAAACAGTTTTACCCCAAGATAAGTGTACAGCTTGGTAAATTAGAAATAAGGACTGTTGGTTGACTTTGGTTGCCTTGTTGATATAAATTATTTTTAGCTCATCTGGCCCAAAGGTGGGATGAAGGACTACTAAGTTTAATAAAAAGAATGACATTGACCAACTTTCAAGGTCACAGGGATCAAATTCTAATATGTGAAAATATTTAAACAACTTTTTCCGAGTAACCAAAAGACCCAGGGTGATGATTATCTGGCTGCTAACTGGGATGAAGTGCTACCAAGTTTGTTCAAATGAATGACATTGTCCCACTTCCAAGATCAATGGTTAAAGATGAAAAAGGTCTTCAAGCAACTTCTTCTGAATTATAACCAAAAGGCCAATTATGATGATTATTGCTCAGTAGCATGCTGGGCTACCAAATGTGTTCAAAAAATGACCTTGACCCATTTTCAAGGTCACAGGAGTCAGATGTTCTAAAAATCTTCAGACAATTTCTTCTGAATAACGGAAATTCCCAGCATGATAGAATGGAGGGCTATCAAGTTTGTTCAAATAAATGACTTTGTCCCACTTCCAGGTCACAGGGGGTCAAATGTGTATCAATCTTTAAATGGCATCTTCTCAATAACTAAAATGTCCAGGGTGATGATGTTTGGCCAAGTGAGTGATGTATGCCCATTGGGCCTCTTGTTTCATTGATTTAACTGTAATGCTGTGTCTATGCTCCATGTTGACATCTTTTCTAGATCATCCCGCTATTATGAATATATTAGGATCCTCTGGTATTTCAAAACATTCTTATCACCAGCAAACAAGTATGCATCTTAACATTGGAGATCGTTTATAAAGCTGACAAATAGTTAATTACTGTCCAGTTACAACTATATTTCCTTTCTCATTGCAGGTGGTTCACTTCGACAGCCTTAGGTCAAATGAAGTAGCAACTAGGAAATATGCTATACTTGATCCAGTGGACCAACTACCTCCTGTAAGACAGAGCCCTGATGTAGAGGCCGAAAAGAAAAAAACGTTTATCCCATTTTATTAATTCTTGTACTGTCATTATTATTTTATATCTGTTGTGTTTAACAAATAAAATTACTAGAGGCCAAGGGGCCTTTACAGCATACCTAGTATTTCTGTTTTATTTAAAATTTGTCAAATATGGTAAAGGTACATCATAGAATATTAAATACAGTGTATAAGCCGAGACTATACTAAATACAGTGTATAAGCCGAGACTATACTAAATACAGTGTATAAGCCGAGACTAGGAAGTTTGTTGTTTGCCAAGATACTTAACATCAAATTAAAATCACTGTTCCCTAACTGGATGATTAGGTATTTAAACATGTCTGTTTCCTCTATTGGACACTGCCCCTAGTCACTAGGGGCACACTCTATGATTACAACTGAAGATGTCCGTACTAAATCATGTTCATTTCCATTTACCTATATTATACAAGTAGCCATTTTAGAACTTGATTTTCCATATCAGGTCTCATCCTTCTTCCCTCAAGGGGACACACCTCTTATTGATGGAGTTCCTTTACCTAATGATGCTGCAGACAAAGTTCAGTTAACTTGTCACAGGGATGGGAGAGGGGCACACCCTCCATTTATATACAATTGAGAGTTCCATTTTCATGTGATAACCTAAGACTAAGTCCCTAAGGGCGGGGCGAGAACCTAAGACTAAGTCCCTAAGGGCGGGGCGAGAACCTAAGACTAAGTCCCTAAGGGCGGGGCGAGAACCTAAGGCTAAGTCCCTAAGGGCGGGGCGAGATCCTCTTTAACATGGTTATATTCTTTTCTTCATGTTCAGCAAGCAAATGGAGTCATAGCATTAAGATTTCAATGGTTTTATTTTATGACCAAAATCACATAACGGCTCTACATAATGTAAACAAATGTCATGGCTGTAGGCCTTATGATTTTTCAGATATAGTTGTTTGAAGTTATTAACTCATTTGACCCATTTGACATTAAGGTAGGTTAAAGTCATGAGAAACTGTAATAACACGCCATTATCCCAGTGTATACTGATCAAATATCTGGAACCTTGTACAAAAGGCCCAGGGGCTTCAATAGCTCACCTGGGGTTCAAAACCTGCTCAGTACCATACCTGTTTATTAAAAGATTACAAGAAATATATACGGGGTTAAGGTGTAACGAGGTCTCAATCCCTTGGGTAGGCAGACACGAAGGACATGAGTGTATTCCTAATGCCCAGCACTTCTGTTCAGTATCTAGTTATTGGGTGAGGATCTCAACTGTTTCTCCGTTATGAAATAAGAAGCAAGTCCCGTTGGACTGGGCCAGACCCTGGGACCAATCCTAGTGCCAAGAATGTATCTACCTCTTGAGATGAGATAAAAGAGTTTGAGAAAACTAAATTCTATATATTTGTTGATTAACAATACCTGGTAATCAAAAACAACAAAACACGAACAGGTTATTAATCTTTTAATTTACAAAAATTGACAAATTAAGAGAAAAGTCTGATGAACATGTATTTGTCATACGTGTGGTACAATCTAAGGACCACCTCGCCACCTTCTCTATCATACTGAACACTTTCTAGTGATAGACGAGCAGCCACTCGACATATTGAATCTGCTTCTTGTTTTACCTACTAGACCAAGTTTGTCATAAAAATAGAATTTTAATATTTATCTGTACAAATTATTATTGAAGATAAAGCGGATAAGAATACAAGTTACTAGAACTCAAATGTATGAAGCTTCATTAGTGAAATGATATTGTAAATTAAGATATTCTTCTTCATAATTATAATATCTCAAAATAGAAATTTTATCTCCTGGAATTAACGATTGTCCTCTTCATAGGTAGTTTAAATTTCCAGAATTTATTTCTAGCAATATAGAAACATTGGTAGGCTTTACAGAATTTTTCAAAATCTGCCTGTATGCTCTAACTATGTATATAATATATAATTACCTTAATTGTGGATTTGACCTCTGATACCTGTATTATGATCAGGGAAATCTTTTCACTGTGTCTGATACAAATTTAGTTCATCTACACTTTCGAACCTCGTTTGAACAGATCCTTTGGTTTGCGAGGAAAAAACCAAACAATTTTCCCCACACATGATTAGTGAAATTAAATGTTTTAAAGTCAAACATTGAACATACAACTTTTAACCTCTTTATTCTAATTGTGACCTTAGACATCACGAAGTCGTATACGTCTGCCTTATGTGACCTTAGACATCACAAAGTCGTATACGTCTGGCTTATGTGACCTTGACCTTAGGTAATGAAAACAAATGGTATGTCTATGGATAAGACCCTGATCAATGATCACTGAAGATGTACAGCACATTTTCGGATACAAAATATACCTGTAAACCAATTCTCTGATTCTATCTTACTACAGGGAAAGTTTGCGCTCCATCTCAGTACCTTGGTAATGTAGACATTAAATGGCTACCTTCCGAGTCGCAAAACAGTTCAAGTAACACATGCACACAAACATCCTTTCAATGGTGTACATATGTTTTTGTACTTGGTCAGTTTGGTACTTCTAAAAGACATTTGTGGTACGTATACTTCCCAAAAGTCATTTTGATACACTTAAAAGATATTTGGCACTTGCACTTATGCTTCAACCTGAAATTTATTTGCTTTTTGAGTTGTGTATTCTACTGATTTTATATCGTAAGATTCTTCAGCATTTATTTGCCTTTACAAGGAAGTACCAAAACCTCCTCTTTTTAGGTCACCAAAACTACTGAGTACCAAACATCTTAGCCTTTCAGTGACTGCCCTATTGTCATGATCAAATGGTATCTCCTCTTCAGTAAACATACTGAAATTTACCCAAAGGTCAAAGGCAAATGATAATCTTTACATACAATAGAAATCAAAAACAGTTCCTTTTAAAACGAACTCTTATTGGATTTTAGGATACAGAAGCAGGTAATCGCTCCTATAGAGCATGATGTAGTGTCAAAACATACCAAATTAGAACAGAAACGGAAATATGTAAATCCTCGATCTGGGAATGTAAAGCTGAACTTTTGACCTCTTCAGCATATACAGTGATCATATCGGTGAAGTACTATCAAATCAGCTAAATAGTTCAGATAAGGCGGGTATAACTCAAAAAGATATCTGCATTTACTTGTTAATATATTAGACTTATTCACCTGATGAATCCTTTTCCCCGTGTCCCCAAGGAAAGGGACATTTACACTTTTATTTTGATAGAAATTTTCCCCCTTAGCCCAAGGATGCACTACAGGCATTCCTAATTAATTCAAAATGCGTTCCGCTGTTATTGACTAGAAGCTTTATTTAAAGAAGAAGCAAACATAAATGTTGAACTGATTTTATTGGTGTCCAAAATGCTATGGGGGACCGAATATCTGTTAGACCAACAGAAATATATCAACAGAGATGTGTAAAATGATCACTAATATAAATATATCGTTGTATCTAGCACTTAACACAGAACGATGTTTACTGAAACTTCTCTCAATCATCTACCCACAGCAACAAGGCCTTTCCTAAATGCTGACCCTTTGTATGAAAGAAGTACAATAGATAATACCGAGAATATCTGGACAGAAAAATGTGTACGTTATCTTTCCTAGTTTTCATGACTAAATCATAATGAATACTCAATAGTCAGGGCTCGCCCTGTCGGTAGCCAAAGTAGCCATTGGCTCCTTTTATTTTTTATTGGCTACTAAAAATACAATGTGGCTACTAAATTGACTACTAAGTTTTTAAAATGGGGAAAATCTGTATCTTTATCCCAGAAAACGATCTGTCTACTCACGTGTGTATTGTGGCTGACACCGATTGTGTAAACATAATCAGGGCTGTCACAGATCAGCGCGCGGTGTACGACTGCGAGCTAATGCTTTTGTCTAAGTTGTAAAGTCTAATTAACAAGCTTCAGATGGCAACAGGTGTTATAATTTGTGTTACATTAATGGGCGGTGGGGTCATTAGTGGCAGTATAATATTACAACCAAATAGTCAACATAGCTGCCAAAGTCCCTCAAATAATGACAAGTTCTTAGTTCAGATACAACACACTTCAGTACTGTTTAATTATCCTTGGTTTTTAGTACAAAAACATTCTTAGTGTAATGTAAATTTAGTGCCTTTTAACAAAAACTGTGATTGGCTCTGCGTAAGCACAGAGAACTCTGGAGTCATTCAGCCTGAATCTAAAGCTAGTGTACCAGAACTAGTTTATTCCCCGTTGTTATGTTCTGAACACCATTTTTGATGTATCTATTATAATTGAGGATCTTTGCAATTCTGTATGAACTGAAGCTAGATTTTCATATGAATAACGGGTACTCTTTCCTCATCAAAAGGAAATTGTAGTTGCTATAATTGGGCCAGAATATGATGCACAGATTCTACACACTTGCAAACTGCTGGCAAAATGAAAGCCATTTCTAATTTCAAAGGTGAAAGTTTGTGGTATATGTTATAAAATGTAAAAGAACCATATATTTGGTTAAGATGCAACACTGCATTTGTCTGACAGCGTTCAGTTTAAATGTGTTGGTCTACCGTGCAATCACGGAGTAGAGCAGGGCAGACTAAATCTCATCATATGAACACTTGTGTTTACTCTTAGTTTCAGGAAAACGATATTTATTACTTAAATGTTAAAAAGTACTTTACTAAATGGAACTTCTGTCCAAAGTCCAACTGATCAGATTTAAAACAAGTCTCCTACACATAGCACATGGTGTAGTGGACTTGACAATAAAAACTAAGAATGTATGACAGCATATTGTCTGTTAGCTGCATTGTTAGTCACATTCCGACGACGGCTCACGTAAGTAGTTTCCTGCAGTCATTTCACTGTATTGAACACAAAGTTGAAAATCCATGGAAGGAAAATAACAGGAATCTCCATCATATTATTTTCCTGCAGTCATTTCCCTGTATTGAACACAAAGTTGAAAATCCATGGAAGGAAAATAACAGGAATCGCCATCCACACCACAACGACTGGAAAGCACAACCATGGCGTTTCTCCGACATACATCAATGTGAGATGTCATTTCTCCGACATACATCAATGTGAGATGTCATTTCTCCGACATACATCAATGTGCGATGTCATTTCTCCATTGTACACTATTGGAATACGTCATTTCTCTGACATACATGTCTATGAAATGCTAATTCTCTGACATACAACTCTGTATAATGTCCTATTTAACTCGGTATAATCTCAGACATACAAATCTTTATCGTGGACCAAGATCAATGTTCTTGTCGTGATACCATCATGCTTCCCACTTTCTGAAAGATATAATAGATATTGAATAATATGTCATTTTAAGTCATATATAATTCGTGAATTTTCATCACCAGCACATAATAAACTTTGCCATTAGGGACAAATCTTTTAAATGAAGTAAAACGTAGTTACCTCCCTTGTTGATGTAGCAGAATAGGAAAGGAAAAGTTGAGGAAGAGTAACAAATTAATTTCATGAATGAAATAAAACGATTATAAAATGACAATACATATTTAACTATTTGATAAACGTTATAAAATACATTTAATTGCTGAAGTACATCCGTCAATACAACCTTTCTAAGAAATATACAATGATGTTGCAATCTATGTTTTGTTTTACAGTTAATTTGTGACAATGGTGTATTATAGCAGGATAGTTTTTCACCCGATCCAAGCCACCTAGTGCTATATGGGACTTGTGATAGCAGAGCTGGAGTTTGTGGTGAGTGATGGGAAGGTGAAAAACATAAGTAGGCTTAATATCTTAAAACAAAAAACGAATTGTAATAAATAACAAAATAATGTGAGATTTCATTTGTTGTGAGCTCAGATGTGAGATTTCAGATATCACAAGCTCTGATACGAGATTTCAGATGTTGGGAGCTCCGATGTGAGATTTCAGATATTGCGAACTAGAATATGAGATTTCGGATGTTGTTAGGTGAGATTTCAGATGTTGGGAGCTCAGATACGAGATTTTAGATGTTGGGAGCTCAGATATGAGATTTCAGATGTTGGGAGCTCAGATATGAGATTTCAGATGTTGGGAGCTCAGAT